>APFE031058768.1:113305-131725 GCA_000404065.3 Pinus taeda
TGCTTACAAACATAAATGGAAATAAACTAGCTAGGGCGATGGTAGCTTATCTCTAAGAAGAGATGTGGCAGCTACATGCCTTTGAACTGTGTTACAAGGAGGCTCAAAGGCCTATTTATTGTTGAGAAACAATGGAAAACCCTAAACATCCAAAAACCTAACCCTAGAAGATGAAACTCCAAATTGTGGGCCCCTTTTTGGTAAATTGGTACATCAACTTCCCGTGGTCGTAACTTTGGCATACGATCTCCGTTTGATGTGCACAATATCTCATTAGAAAGATCTATTCAAGAAATACAACTTTGGGAAGAACAACATCGGTCCATGGACCCATGTTGCTCCTAGTTTTCCCAAAAAACATCGTTTAGGGCCTCAAAACGGCTTTGGAGTTTAGGACCCAAAAAACTGCTAAAAATAGTACATTGTGCTGCAAATAAGGAAACTGAAAAGCTGAAAGAGATAGTTGTGGGGGTCCAAGTGGGATAAGTGGGTGGCCACCAACATCCACCTAGATCATGTTGTCTCCAAGGATGGCATAGTAGTGGATCTAGAAAAGATAAGGTCCATTATGGAGTGGGCAGCTCCTAAGAATGTAGATGAGGTGAGATCATTTATGGGATTGGCAGGTTACTACTTGAGGTTCATCAAGAACTTCTCACACATTGCATATCATATCACATCATTGTAGCGAAAAGGTAAGGAGTTCGAATGGACAGAAGAATGTGAGGCTAGTTTTGAGTAGCTTAAGCAGTTGTTGACACATGCACTAGTGCTAAATATTGTGGATTTGAACAAGGAGTTCGTAGTGTGTACATATGCTTACAAGAGAGCACTTGGTGGATTTATCATGCAAGAAGGGAAAGTAGTGTGCTATGAGTCATGAAAATTGAATGAGCACGAGCAGAACTATCCAATGCACGATCTTGAGCTAGCAGTGATTATAAATGCATCGAAGATGTGGAGGCACTATCTTCTTGGCAGGAGGTTTACATTGATGATTGATCATAGTGGGTTGAGGTATTTGTTTGATCAGTCAAATCTAAATTCCAGACAAGTTAGATGGTTGGCTACCCTTAGTGAGTTTGAATTTGAGATAAGATACATCAAAGGGAAGGATAACTGGATTACGGATGCTCTTAGCAGCAAGGTATAGGTAAATCATATAACAATTATGAGCTCTTATGGGACATAGTTATAAGATAGGACCTAACAGGTAGGATAGCAGGATGACAAGTACATGGAGATTATGCATAGGTTACAACAGAGCACGGGTACAGGTACAAGTACATGTACAGGTGAAAGTATAGGTATAGGTACAAGTACATGTACAGGTGAAAGTACAGGTACAGGTATAAGTGATCGGGATGCATATTATCATCTGACGACAAATGTTTTAGTGAGGTTTAGAGACAGGATCTTGAGGAAATTTCATGCCAATCCATACTTGGGTCATCCAGGATATCAAAAGATGTTGACAACGGTAAAGAAGTTCTACTATTGGTTGGATATGAAGAAGGGAGTGGCAAAGTTTGTGGTTATATGTTTAGATTGTCAGTAGATAAAGGCAGAATGTAAGCATCTAGGGTGTTTACTACAACCTATAGCAATTTCACAATGGAAATTGGAGATCATTTCCATGGATTTTATCACAGGTCTTCTGAGGACATTAAAGCAACATGATTCTATTATGGTCGTGGTCGACAGGTTGAGCAAGGTAGCTCACTTCATTCCATTAAAGACTATATATTCATCCAGTGAGGTAGTACAGGTGTTCATCAAAGAGATAGTGAGACTACATGGTGTTCCAAAGAAGATTGTGTCTGACAGGGATGCTAAGTTCGCTTCCAAGTTTTGGAAGGAGTTATTTACAGGCTTGGGTATAGAGTTGTCCTTCAGTAAAACTGATCATCCGTAGACATATGGACAGATAGAGAGGGTCAACAGGATCATGGAGGATATGTTGAAGATGTACATGATGCACCAATAGAAGACATGGGAGGAGTATCAACCATTAATTGAGTTTGCATACAACAAATTGTTATCAAGAGTCATTGAGGATGAGTCCTTTTGAGGCATTGTATGGGTGGAGTTGTAACACTCCCATCAGTTGGAGTGATCTAGTGAACATGGTACTTATTGGACCAGACATGTTGGAAGACATGGAGCAGAAAATGCAGGTTATAAAGAAGAATCTAAAGGCAGCACGAGATAGATAGAAAAGTTATGGAGATCAACACATGGTGTTCAAGGAGTTTCAGGTTGGGGAGCATGTGTATTTGCACATAAATCCCAAGTAAATATTTTTGAGGATTGGTTCATGTGCCAAGTTGGCACCACGCTATTGTGGGTCTTTCGAGATCCTTGAGAGGATTGGACTAGTGGCATATCGACTTGCACTACCTCCAACAGTGAAATTCCATGATGTTTTCCATATTTCATTGCTTAATAAGTATATTAAGGATGTTGATCATGTTATTGATTGGTCTGTATTGTAGGAGAAGCAAGAAGGAGAGTTCCAGTCATAGCCTCAATGCATATTATAGTGGAAAAATCTCATGCTCAGGAACAAATGCATAAAGCAAGTTAAAGTGCAGTAGAAGTAATTTGGGCCTCAAGAAGATACATAGGAGATGGCAGATCAGATGTGGGCCCTATATCCTTCATTGTTTGTCGGTTGAGGCAAAGCAGTTTTGGTTTGATGTTGGTATATGTTTTTTTGATGTTTTGGTAAATGTATGTATATGTATACAGATGTAAATACCGCCATGAGCTAACTTATAAAGGTCCAATAAGTGGTATGGGTGTCATGTTATTATGGTTGTTATATTGTCACATTGTTATGATATTTTTCTTTTGAGAAAGTCTTTCATTGTAAATATTGCATCAAGCTAAGTTATAAAGCTCCATGGGTGGTATGTTTGCTTTTCATATGTTTTGCTAAGGTCATGATGTGGTTTAATGCCAAGGACGGTGTTCCCCAAAGGGGAGGGTTTTGTAACAACCCTGGTGAAAATTTCATGTAATAAAAGTTAATAAAGGCAAAATAAGGCCACAGTTAAGGGACACTTATTCTGAACTGTATGTTGGGAAAATATATCCTAGTGGGTATCACTAGATGTGTGTTTTGGTTAAGGAAATTTCGCAAAGGCTAAGGCAAAAGAATTAAAAGGAAAAAAGGAATTTTTGGCACATTTATTTATGAAAATAAAGGAAATTAGGAGAAAAGTAAGGTAAAAGGGCACAGGTTGCATGTGAGAGGAAAATGAAGAAAATAGAGGCCTCATTAAAAAAAAGGCTTCTGAGGACTAGTAGGCAAGATTTTGCTAACCTTTTGTCAGTTTGGGGCTCTCTCATTATTCTCTCTCTCTCTCTCTCTCACTCTTGGTCACTTAGGGTTTTATTAGAGCACTCTAGCTTTGGATCAATGAAGGAAAAGCAAGAAAAGGGAAAGGAAGGAAAGCAAGGATCAAGGAAAGGAAAAGCAGGATCAGACAGCTGCATGAGGAATACTTGCAGGTAACCTTTTGCATGTGTGATTTCCTAGCTGGTTTGGACATGCATGGATTTGCATGTTAGTGTATGGTTCTCTTGCTGTCAGTGGCATGGTTTTGCCAGGTTATGACATTGGTTTTCAGCCTAGCCTTGCATTTTTCCAGATGCCATGGTGTTGGGATGTTTATTTCAGGTTTTGGGCTTTAGTTTGTTGGATGGATTTCAGAATTCAAGGCGGAGGTGGTCTCAAGGTTCGTTCCTAAAGGTGTAGGAATCCCTTGACTGGTTTTGACAGGATACAAGGTAAATACTGAGGGAGAAGTATTGATTTAGGGCCTAGTGATCCGGTTTTGGATTGTGGTAAAGCCTAAGAGATTGGTCTCGATTTATAGCCTAGTGATGTAGTATTGGATTGCGGTAAAGCCTTAGAGATAAGGAGATAGAAAATTCCTCAAGGATAGTGATGGATTTTGGATGACATTCCAAGTTCGGTTTGGTTGTGATTGGAGCACCAGTTTTGGTGTGATCACGGTTTGGTGAGGGTGGAGGTGGTTTAACCTCTGGATTCCCTTGGTTGTCCTTGGATTGGTTGTTTTATGAGATTCCACATTCATGCTTGGAATATGGCATGGGGGTGATTGGATGAAAGAGAGATCTGGTTCTGCCATGTTTATGGTCAGGTGGTATGTGGAAGTCCCAAATCTGGTCAGATTTTCCTATGGTGAATAAAACCTACGTTATCTTACTTTGGCACTGATTTATATGTGGATTCAATGGTTGTCATATCTCTAATATTTATATGGTTTTATGTTGGTTATAAGCTTGGTTAAATGACTAGTTCACGTCATGGTTATTTCATGTATTTACTTGAATGATTAAATGGATGGATGCAAGACCTAATTGATGATATAATAGTTCAATGGAGAAGGAGGTGATCCTTATGGTTATGTTTCATAAGTTCTTTTAGTCATTTATGCTTTTTCTTGTATCCTAGACCTGTCGATTGCATTGATGCCAAATGTTTGACAGAATGTCAGTCCCGATTGGGGATGCTCAGGCCTAGTCCTAAGGTTGATTTTTTATTTATCAACATTGTTATCATGTCTCTAATGGATTCTAAAGGTTGTATCAAGTTTTGGGTAGAGGCTGGGATTCTGGGCTAGAAAAGTGGCTCAAATCTCGGGGTCGTTGGCACATGTGTGTTGAGAAAAGTCCACAGCCATTGGCACATAGGCCTATGAGAGTGACTTTGGGTTGTTGGGCATTTTCATTCATATAGCTTGGGAGTGTCCAAGGCTTAAAAGGCTTAAATCATCAGTGGGACTCAAGGAAAACATGTCTGAGTGGCTGACATGTCTCCTGAGGGTGTTATTGTTTATGTGGATGGGTTTGTTTGATATGTACCATCGGTTCCATTTCCTTAAGGTTCCCAGGGAAGTTGAATCCCTTATAGTAACCTCTCTGATCACATGTTTACCTCGGCTGGTCGGTTTCTTGGGTGGAGTTGGGATAGGGGGTGTTACAAGAGTGATGGAATATACAAGCTATCCCAACATCAAAATTATGACCATGTTATTCTATCAAAGTTGTGCCAATCATACGAGAAACGAATTGCCAAGAAACACCATTCTTACTCCTAATGTATTTAACAACTGGTTCTAATTCTCACATTAGTTTTAAAGAAAGTCCATCCCCTATTAACCATGTAGAATAATTAATGAAAGCAATTGATGAACAAGGATGAATGGAGAGTCTAGTGCAAACTTGGACTGGTCAGACAACAAGATGGTGGGATACATATTCATCTCGACTTTGAACATGGATGACTGCAACCTCGTGTTTTATTGATTGAATTGGAGGAAGAAATTTATCTGCAAAAGAAAATATACCAACTTTAAGCATTGGTCAGGATCCCATTGAAAACATCAAGCTCTGCGAATAAGAATGACGAACAATCAGATATAAGGATGAATGTGTATGGCTAAACATGTTCCCAAACACATTGGTTGATCTTACAAGCAAGTGGTACAAGCTAGAAGAAACGAGGGGCCAATCCCTCCAATGGAAGGAATTAAATGAAAACTTTATTAAAGATTTCGAGTTTCAACTAGATGAGGCAGAACCAAAGGATGGAATCCAAAAAATAAAAGAATTTGCACAAGAAAAACCAGTCGATCGACAAACTTCAAAAAATAATTTGTTAACTTGCAATTAATTGGTCTTTACTTTTGAATACAAAATGACCAACCGGTTATAAATGTAATAATGACCCATTGTTGGGAAAAGTTTTACCCTGAATAAGAACCATCCAGAAAATCATAAGAAAATCCAGTTAATGTACAAAGTCGACAAACAGGAAACAGATAAATGAGACAAGCTAGACTTTTCGCCAACATATCACGAGGTCAAATTTGGGGAACAACGACTTGACGAATGTAAGGCACTCGTCTCAATGGACACAAAAAATAAAATAAAATAAGTTGACATATCAAATGATGACCAACAAAAAATTGCTCCATTTGCTGACTATTGGTTCAAAAAACAAATAACGGAATTTTTTGACTTGCTGAAAGAATACGAAGATGTATTTTCCTGAGATTACAAAGATTTAAAAGGATTAGTCAAAGAAATGGGAGAGATGAAGATTAATATGATCCCAGGAGCCAAGCCAATAAAGAAGAGACCATATAAATTAGCTCATAAATACAATCCTATTGTACAAAAACAAATAGAAGGCATGCTTGTTGCTGGTATACTATACCCAATAGAAACATTGGAAGCAAGTCTCGTGGTCTTTCAACAAAAAAAATGACCTGACGAGGCCACACATTTGTGTCGACTATCGTAGATTAAGTAAGATAACAATCACCTATCCATTTCCAACCCCTTTCATCGATGAAACCATTAATGAAGTAGCGAGACATGAATGCTATTCCTTTATGGACAGTTTTTCATGGTACAATCAAGTACCCATAGAAGAGGAAGATAAAGAAAAAACAACATTTGTAACATAATCAAGTTCTTTTGCATATAGAGTAATGTCGTTCAGGTTGAAGAATGCACCTATTATATTCTCGAGAATTGTCGTCAAAGAATTCCAGGAATATATTTATAAGACCATGATTGTTTATTTTGATGAATATACAGTCTACATACTATTAAAGGACCATATTCAAAGGTTAAGGTTAATGCTCGAAAAGTGTAGAGATATATGGTTGTCTCTTAACATAAAGAAATGATTTTTTGCAGCTCCCTTTGGAATACTACTGGGTTACTTCACCTCAAAAGATGAAATGAAAGTCGATATGGCGAAAATAAAAGTAATCCTAGACTTGAAACCCCTAGTTAATTGGAAGCATATTAAAATAATTCTAGGAAATACAGGGTATTATAGAAGATTCATTTGACACTACTCCGACATAACTTTTCCAATTGATAAACCCCTGAAAATAGGTGTCCTATTTATTTGGTCTAACGAATGCGATGAATTGTTTCAGTTATTAAAGAATAAATTGGTCGAAGCTCCAATTCTTAAATTCCTAGATTGGTTTAAGTAGTTTCACGTTCATATTGATGCATCACATGTGTCAGTCAGGGCAGTCTTAATGCAATCTGACGAAGAATTGATAGATCACCCAAATTCTTACGCTAGTCATAATATTAACAAAGAAAAAATAAACTATTTAATGACAAAGCATGAAGCCTTAACAATGGTAATTTCTCTACTGAAATTCCAGCATTACCTTTTGGCAAATCCTTTCATATTTTATACAGAGCGTCAAGCTTTAAAATACCTTGTCAACAAACCTGTGAACCAAGTTTAGATTTGCCGATGGCTACTGTTATTCCAAGAATTTGAATTTGAAGTTTTCATTCGACTAGGAAAACAAAATGTTGGACCTAATCATTTATCACGACTAGAATCACAAGATGAGCCAATAAATATCGATGATGATCTTCCCAACGCACACCTATTCAAGGTCAAATCAACCCTTGTTGAACTAGCCGAAATAGCAGAGTTTCTCCATACAAGTAAATCGCCAAAAGGTTTGACAGGGAAAAAAAGAATCTAGAAATTTAAGCAACACCATACACATTAAGAAATGGCCCAACTCTATAAACTTGGAATTGATGAATTACTCTGGAGGTGTGTTCTCAAACATGAAAGAGAAGTTATCATTGATGAAGCGCACAAATGGGGAGATGGAGGACACTACAAAGGAGACACAACTGCTTACAAAATAATGCAGGATGGTTTGTGGTGGCCGACCATATTTTGGATCTGTTGACGATGAGTACAAAAATGCGACATATGCCAAAGAACCGGTCGACTACTTCTGAAATATCAAATGTTGTTGCACTCTATAATCCCATCCTTACCATTCAAAATGTGGGGGATTAACTTTGTTGGTCCATTCCCTAAGAGAGCAAAGCAAACAAATGCTATGTACATCATCATTGTAATAGAATTTGTAACAAAATATGTTGAAGCAAAATCGGTAATACCATGCACTATCGAAGTTGCAACCAAATTTATATGAAAACATAGTAACATGTTTCAGTTCCCCCTAGTCCTCATTAGTGATAGAGGAATGCACTTTTTTATTGGCACAATTGAAGTACTCGTAAAAAACTTCATGATTGAAGTTAAAAAAATTACTGCATACCATCCTCAAGCAAATGGTGCAGTCGATTCCTTTAATAAAACTTTGCACAAAGGACTATTGAAAATAGAACGCCTAGGACAACAAAATTCCAGTAGTTTTATGGGCTTATCGTACTACTTTTAAGCAGTTAATGGGATCAACACCGTTTAAACTTGTTTTCAGGCAGGAAGCAATTGTGCCATTTAATTTTTCACCAAATGCACAAGTTGTGTCTACCATACTTAAATACAATTCAAAATTACATGCACAACTACCTAGACGATTACATCAATTGGAAGAAGACCAAATGTATGCGTTATACCATCAACAAATTCATAAGGATCAACAAAAATCCTGTCACGACCAAAAATTATAATATAAACATTTCCAAGTTGGAAATTTAGTACTACTATACAACAGCCGAGTGAAATACAAACCAAAAAAACTTGAAGTTGCATGGCTTGGCCCATTTGTTATCGAATATATTCAATCGTCAGGAGCAGTCCAATTAAAATCATTCTAGTGTCACCTATTCAAGTCGCTTGTTAACGGTGCCCGTTTTAAAAAATATATTACATAAATCATAGTCTAAATAGGTTAACTGTAAATTATTAATAGCTAACCGACCATTATGTAATTAACTATTTAATAAATAAATAAATAAATAAAACTAATTATTAAAATTATTACATTTTCATTTTTTATTCTTTTCTACTTAATTTAAATTTTTAACATTAACAAAAATTAGTTATAAGTATAACCAACATAACAGTGAGCACATCAATTAAAAACCATTCCAAGTATAACCATATAATCACACAAGTAGACTCAATGGAGCGCGAGGATGACCTACACAATCTTTTAAGAGAAAAGCAGATTTCAGAGCGACACCATCACCAAGACGATCAAGATGAAAGGTATATACTGAAGAGTTTATGTATACATCACAGACACCAACTGATGGATCAAACTCGCAACGTAGGATTCCACTGATCATTAAATTTAGAAGGAAAAAATGACCAATTACCGGAGAGCAGTTCGAGAAATATGGCACCACAAAAATTCAACATGCATGAACCTAACCGAGAAAGTCACAAAAGATGAAAAGGTGGATTTACAAATCAAGGCAATCAAGTATGGTTGTCATCCTCTGACACGTCCTATGCCTCACACATTTCAACATCGTCAGATAGGAAGCAAGGGTCATTTCAAGATTCCCAACATTTACTACTCACCCCTTCAAAAAGATGGTGAACTGAGGTCATGCATGCATGAAACAATAACCAAAAAATTACACGAAAATTGAATAGACATCTTAAGGAATCGTAATCCAACGAAAATGATGGTGTATTTAATGCCACCTCTATAAAAATCAAGGAACACCCCAGATTTCTAAAAATCTTGTCAGAAATTCCAAGCAAATTTCCTTGTGACTTGGAAACACATTCCAGACAATCCAAGTCTTGTAATCTTCAATTCAGAGTTGCTTGATTGTATTTGAACATAATATTTTCACGAAGAATTCGCCATGAAGAAACACAAGAACAAATTAGAGGAAGAAGAAGTTATAGTTGAACCTAAAACCAAATCTTGGTTCGATCTTACTGGAAAAATAGAACTAAAAGTTCATTTACACATCTGCCTGGCGAAGGTCGAAGAAACCACATGGGAAAAGCATTACAATGCCTATCTCAAATGGGCCAAGACCCGATATAAATGGAATTCACAATCGAAAAACTTAGATAAAGCAGGAATATGTGAAATTCTTGGGGCCTGTTAGTTGCAGATCTTCAAGGAATGAAGGAAGAAGTCGATAATTAAGTATGAGAAGATATCAATATGGAAAATTGTGGCTATACCAACCATATTCTATTTCCGACACTGCTATCCATCTGATCATAGGACTTCCATACATGGGACCTAAGGTATTGACTACAGGTGACATGACTCACTGGCTTACAAAACTTGTTGAAGGAGTCTCTGGGAAAAAATTGAGAGGATTGGTGATCAGCCAAGTGCAATACCCCTTGGAAATATGTGTTTGCACGATTGTTTCTCTGTGTCTGACTTCGGCGGGTTGAGATTCAGACATAAATCTGACCATACTAGAAGCTATCGGCGAAATAGCACAATATGGAGTTTAGTATAATTGGGCAAATCATGTGGCCGACTTAGTTAAATCTAATTGCCAAGACAACCAGAACTTTGGTAAGTCCATCTATTTTCCCTATTTTTTGATATGGATTTCCACTACTGTGCACCCACTAGTTGGGGAAGCCAACTTTACAAAGAAATATCCACCCATGATGAATAATTTCAAGATTTTATCTAGTAGTTGGTAGGGGTGTCGCAGTCGCTTGGCCCAAGTGAAGTTTTTAGGAACTGAATGCTGAATATTAAGATTATTTTTGATAAGTGGAGAATTCCCCAACATGTTCATCGTGCCCTACCCTCATGCTCTCATATTTAATTATTCCCTGACTACACTAAAGTCTGGTATAGTAACTCCCCCCAAATAAACCCCCAATAACTCCCCTATCAAACAACAATAGAACAAATATTTGGTGAGTTATGTCAACAATATAATACTAAACATGCCATTCCACCTTTCGTTTTTGAGCCAACCCAAATATATCATTACACCTCTGAAATATGTTGAAGTCAAGGAGAAATTTTAGGCCAGTCTTTACCTACAACCCTTTAAAGTTGATTTATCAATACCCTTACCTAAACCTTCACATAAGTATGTTTGCAAAGAGCATATCATCCTTAAGTCTACCCCTTCCAAAACTAAACCATATAAGTGGAAGAAAATCCCTAAAAATATCAAACTCACTGATCCAATCAAGCAACAACAGTTGGACGAAGCTCTTAAAGATCCGGAACCTACACAAATAACTGTCAAAAAACCTGCTAAGCACAAAACTCCATCCATCATAACACATATTCAAGATGCCATAGAAGGTGCTAGGGGTTTTCTTGCTGAGAATATTGAGAAAAAATAGAATAAATTGACCTTCAGAAAGGCAAGCACAATACTGAGCGAGCAAGTTAATTTTCCACAATTCCTGATATTGAATTACCGAAGGATACCCCTGTTAATTCCCCGACCCCAATTGATGAAGAAATCAACCACAATGATGAGGAGCAGTCGGAAAAGGAGCCGTTAGGCTTAGAAAATTATGAGAAAGAGGATTCATATAAACAAAAATCTGATAAATAAGACTCTAATAAAGAGAAACCTAATGAAGAACAGTCAGGAGAAGACCATTCTAACAAAGACAAGGAAGAGAAGCAACAAGCAGAACGGGTCTGCCAGATTGCACTCAAATAGACAAATCCCAGTCGACAATAAACTAGTCAGAGGATAACCACTAAGATGTCCAAAACAACTCTAGCCCTACTTCTAAAGATAACTCATTGGAACAAACTCAGTTGGATGAAATCGTCAGAGAGATCAACCAGTAGAGAAACCATGGTTCGACTAATTCGCAACAATGAAATATAGGAAGAGTACTTGTCATTAATACAACACCAACAACTAATCCAGGTACTACCGGTGTTTCGACTACTCAAGTTGATGCATATTCGGCTAAAGAAACCACTTAAACAACCAAGGACAAGAAGAAGCATGTCGACATAACTACTAAGTATGTTGACATGAAGCTTTCTAGTGATAGACAATTTTTTCAGGTTATGGAAGGTTATGTCAAAATTGCTAACAAATGACTCCATAAAAGAAATAAAGACACTAATAAGTTGCATCATCTACAGGAATGAGAAATGGATACTTGGTTGTAGTTCCATAACCAGGCAATAGAAAAATTAAACATTCCCTCTCCATCTAAGAGTGATGATCATATCGTTGTTGTCCAATAGCTGGTAGAGCAATTAATTGACTAGAACGTTCAAATCACTGCTCAGGTATTAGAATTATGGTCCTGACCAACACTTATGGCTAATCCTATTTTTACACAAGCTTTGCATAAGGCCCACAATGATTTTCTAACAACAAAATAGACATTGGAAGCTACACTTGACAAAGAAGATTCTCTCAAAACTACTCTGAATAACTGGACCTCCTATTTCATTGTTGTTCATTCACATAAGGATCCAAAAAATGCTTGTTAGGGACCTCTCAGCTAGACAAAATTCAGACTCTAGAGCTCAACAATCAATAAATACTTAGCTGGGGCAAGAGAGGGAAAATTATGCAAAGCTTCTATGACAACATCGAGAGTGGTTGCATGAAGGAAACAAATACCAACACAAAGCTTCAAATTCATTTCATTTCCTACAACAAGTTCCGCAACAGGTGGAGAGTATTGAGAAAAATGGACCATTCAATTAGAGGATAACATACTCTGCAACAATATAATACAATGTACAATGATTGTATCATCTTATAGAATCAAGCATAAAATCTCTAGTAGTCCAAGAATGGTCCATATTCGATGAACATTTTAAGATACTGGCTCCAGTGATCTATCAGACAGATTTCCCTGGCATAACTCCAAATTTGCGAGCACGTTCTACTTCTCCACATCTGCCATGGCCTACCCATCAATTTTATGCACTTAGTGTTTCTCCATTTGTTGTCGTCTCAAAAAAACAATCTCAGGCAGAAGAGTTTGACTAAAGAATGAACAAGTCGTACCATCGAGCCTTAAAGATGCCGACTGCAACAATAAAAGCACCAGGGTCCGATCCACCAATTTCCTGAACTTCATTTTTATTTTACTTGTAATTCAGAAATGTTGATGTCCAAATATGCTTTTGTCTTTTTGTCTTGTTTTTGTCTTTTCCAACTCTCCCTCTGCTTCGGGATGAAGAAGGCATTGAGGGTGGGGGATAAGTTGAAGGATCTATTTGGGGTGACTGATTAGTCGAATATGAAAAAGGTTAGTCAACCTAACTGACTAGCCTCAATGTAAAAAAATTGGCATGCGACAAACATATAACTAATGATAGATTAGACAGTGTGGTTGATCCGACAATTAGACTCTTATAAATGTCTATCAGTCTATGTATACCTTTCAATATAGCAATGTAATAGAGATTCCTGATATAATACAAAATACATATATGCGACTTGGTTATCTCCACATTATTGTGATTTGTCTTCATATGATTTTTGTATGTTTACTTGTGTCTTCATATGTTTTGTCTTCATATGATTTTTGTATGTTTAATGGAAGAGGTTGAATAGAAGTCAATTGTTGGTGTAATTGAGGTTGTGGTGGAGGATGATCATGTTGAGATTGAAATTAAGGATATTGTGAGAAAGATGGGTAATATTGTGGATTTATTCTATAAGATCCCTTCCAACCATTTTTCCAAGATGGATTTTGATGTCGGGGTGGCCAAGGTTGCCAAGGCAATGGAGTATTCCAATTATTTTGAGACTTTTGTGTATAAGCTTGAAATTGTTGATTAGGACCATGCATCATATTTGGTTGATAAGGGTGCCAAGGTCTCTTTTAAGTGACAAAGAAGAGTTTTTATGATGTTTGATTTTCTCCACTATCTTCTTGGTAAATTGATTTCAACCATGGTAATGATGGGAAATGTAATATTCCAAACTCAGAAAAATATATCAAATAATAGGTGCATGAACTAAACTTCAACAAATAAAAATATGAACAAGAGCACAAATTAGAAAACCCCAAAATATGGGCAACAATTTTGATCCATTTTATAAATTATTTATGGTAATTCAAGTACAGTGGGATGAGATCCATAGAACGGGGGGTTGATACAACAAGACACGCAACACCCAGGCGATATTAAGCAGGATTAGGTGTTGGAATTGGCCCAAAAATGTAGCTCAAACTTATCTAGAACTCGGTCGCTGACTACTAAATGGCACTGGTCATCCTGCTAAAAATAGTGCCTGGAACACTCTAAAAATTTAATTGTGAGCTCCTTTCCTCAATCTGAAAGTACCCAAAAAGGTTTGGCCTATCTCCAAGCCTAGACTTCTCACATTTCCTCTTACTTCTACCCCTATTTCAATTCCCTCCCGGAAATATTTCGTGATGCCTATTGGGGAGAAATTCATCCCGCCCAAACTCCCTTCACTTCAACTCCCAAGGATGCTCCCAAACTTCCCTCCAAAGCAAAGGAATCTCCTAACAAAATCACAGTCCCTAACACCCACTAAACTAGTTCTGATGATCTCCATGACTCCTACTTCCATGCCCTTAGTAGCATGCTCCAGCTGAAGTGGGCTCTACAAATTAAGCTCCTAGAAGAGTTCTAGATAGACCCCTCTCTGCTTTCCTAGGGTGAAACTCATAGTTCACCGAAGGTAGAGGTGATATTCCCACCTAGAAAACTTTGTGGTAAGTAACACGAGTTGACTTCATCGATTAGCACAAGCTAATGGTGATTCAGATTTTAAATTGGCAAAAATTACCAAAATGGAGGCCTCGCCTTCTATTTATAAGCATTCCTCCTCCTTCCTCTTCGTGGGCTCCAAATTAGACCTCCTTCTCTTTCCCTTTCCCTCCAAGTTGAATTCTTCAAGGGAATTCAAATTCCCTCTTAGAGTGGCCCCCAGATTCCACTTTACAAAGGATTTTTCCTTTTAGCTATAATTTTTTTAGCCTCCCTTTTCTTCCAAGATTTAATTTGATGGCACATACCTACTTTCCCTTATTTTTTGGCGTAAAATTGTTCATCATGAAAATTGCAAAAATTTCAGAATTTAACTCAGTAGAATTTTATTTTGAGGGAATATTATATTTCTCTCGTCCCAAATGTTGCTTTTCTACAAGAAACTTCAATGTCAAGTGCTATAATATTTTCTCCCCCTCCCACGTGGCATCCTCCTCAAGAATATCCTTCCACTGCACCAAAAACTCCTTAATGACTCTACTCTGGAGTTTTCTCACTCTGGTCGCCAAGATGGCCTCAGGTGCAAAAATCAGGTGCCCCTCATCATCCATAGGTGGCAACTTTGTTACTATTGTGACATGTTGTCCCAAATCCCTTTTAACGCAAGAGACATGGAATACGTTGTGTACTTTTCTCCTAGTTGGAAGCTCCAACTCATATGCTACCTCCCTGACTCGTTCGATGACCCTGTAAGTTATGTAAAAGCGTGGTTGGAATTTCTATGCACCCTTCTTCTTAAGAGTGGATTGCATGTACAATTGGAGTCTCAAAAAGAATAAATCCCCAACCTCAAAGTGCCTCTCTACTCTAACCCTGTCTACATATAACTTATGTTGGTTCTATGTTGTCTGTAGGTTATCCTTGAGAGCCCTAAGGATATCTTGGATCTCTTATATCTAATCTTTGGCCCTCTAGGCTCTGTTGTCTTCAAAAGTCATGTCAATAAAAGTTATTGCATCATAACCATATAAAGCATGAAATAGAGACATATATATGGACATGTGATAGGTGGTGTTATATTAGTACTCTCCAAGGTGAAGCCACTTCATCCATGCATGCTATTTCCCCATCACATAGTTGCAAAAGTAGCCCTGTAGCCACTTGTTCACTATGTTTATCTGACCATTCATTTGAGGGTGATAGCTCAGTCCCCACCAATTGAAAAAACTCTCACTAAAAACCCCCCATGAATCTGTTGTCCCTATTGCTAACAATGGTCATAGGGAGACCATGTAGCCTAAACACCTCCCACAAAAATAACTTGACCACCTTGTTGAATACTGAGTGATAATGGAAAAGAAGTGAGTGAATTTAGTCAGCTCGCCAACTACCAGATAAATTCAATCCCTCCCCTGCACCGTTGACAAGCCCGTAATGAAGTCCATTGAGACGCTCTCCCATTTCCTCTAAAAAATAGGGAATGGATACAATAGGCCAATCAGGCGTGTTTGCTCCCCCTTGTTTCTCTAACAAGCATCACATTCCTGAACATGCCTCACAACATCCTCTTTGAGGCTCCTCCACGTGAATCACTCTCTAATGATCATGTCTTTCTTGAGGAACGTCTGATTCCCTAACAAAGGTGAATCATGTGCATCCTGCATATCTTCTCCCTCAATTGGGAACCCAACACTAAATAAACCCTATCCTTGTAGTATATCACCTCGTCCATCACCCCATATTGATCATCCCCTGCTATTCCATCAAGGAAATCACATGCATGTCAATCCTTGGAGTACTCAACTAATAACTACACCCTATAATCTTGAGCAATGCTCATGAGTGAGAGTGTCACGGGCCTCGATGATGCATCTGCTACAACATTTTTCTTTCCCTTCACATATTCTATGTCGAAATCATACACTTGAACATTACTCACCCATTTCTACTGCCTCTCCTACAACTACATCTTCTCTAAGAAGAACCAGAGATTGTTATCTTAAGTCTTCATCTTAACCATGTTGCCCATAAAATATTGTTTTAACTTGGACAATGCATGAATTATAGCCAACATTTCCTTTTCATAAATGGAGTACAATCTCTCATGTGCTAGTAGCTTCTAACTCTTGAAAGAAATCATGTGTCCTCCGTGGATAAGTACTGCTTGAATTCCCTCTCCAAAGGCACCACACTCCAAGATGAAGGGATGAGAAAAATTTGGTAAAGTTAATACTGAGCAGTTTCTCATGGCCTTTTTGAGGTGCTCAAAAGCCCGTTGCACCACTTCTTTCCTCCCCAATGCCCCCTTCTTCGTCAAACCTATCTGTGGCACTTATAGCTAGGAAAATACCCTCAAAAACCTCTGGTCATAAGTGCGGATGCCCAAAATCCCTACAACTCCATCACATTCTTGGGTGTAGGCTAATCCAAGATGGCCCTAATCTTCCCTTGTAAAATCGCACCCCATCCTCTCCAATGACATGTCTAAGGTACAACATCTCTATTAGTCCAAATTCACACTTGGACATCTGGGCATATAGTTGATGCTCCTATAGGATGCATAGCACCTCCTCCAAGTGTTGTAGATGCTCATCCCATGCCTTATTATAGATCAAGATGTCATCAAATAAAACCAGGACATGTTTGCAAAGTTGCTTGCGGAACACATGGTTCATGAAATACTGGAAGGTAGCTAGGGTGTTGGTTATCCTAAAGGGCATCAACAAGAACTCAAAGTTCTTATAGTTACACCTAAAAGTCATCTTCGGGATATCTTGCTGCCTAACCCAAATATGATGGAACCCCAAGCATAAATATAGCTTAGAGAAGTACTTGGCTCCCCTAAACTCATCCATCAACACATATATGCACGGAATTGGGTATCGATTCTTCAAGGTTTTCTTGTTTAGGGCTATGTATTCAATGCACATGCGGAGGATACCATCATTCTTCTTTATGAGCACTACAGATGAGACCAAGCAATTAGTATTGGGCCTAATGTGCCCCAAATCCAACAACTCCTATATGGTCTGCTCGATCTCATCCCGGTAAGTCCTGGTATATCTGTATGGCATAGTGATAACTGCATGTATGCCTTCCTCTAACTCAATCATGCGCTCAAACCTTCTATCTCTTGGGTGTCCTAGTGGGATGTATCAAAATTATGTTGGGTACCTGTTCAATATTTCCTAAATATCAGGATGTGGTGGTCGTGGTTGAGCCACTGCCTCTAAGACCTTAAGCTCCATATACCACTCTATATTTTCATGTCGTAGATATGCCTCCATTTTGTGCATTCACTATTTGAGGTGGGTAAAAATGCATACCCCTAAATACCATTGGCTTCCCATCTGGCCCCATGTGAACTCCATCTTCGACCTCCTCTAGTATGTTGTGACACACCCAAGGGAATAGAGCCATTGAACACCCATTACCACATTGGTGTTTGGAACGTCAACTATAAATAAGTGATTGGTCATCGAGTAGTTCCCAGGTATCTAGTACACTGCATGGGATGTGTTATCACCAAAATAGGTCCCTGATAGGCTGCTGATCAGACTATCTTAGTGTAACTATTTCAGACCAGACTCTTGGCTAAGGATTAGCCTCCCTAACCTGAGAGGGCTCTCTCAAAGATTAATGATATATAGATGGCTAACTCTATCTTGGTTTTGTGTGTTTGTAGGTTGAAAAGATGAAAGCTTGCTACCATTGGGCTATGGAGTCAGTGAGAAAGATAAGGATAACAAATAACTCTTCTTATAAAACGGAGGCTTGTATATGCTTCAATGAAAGAGTGACACATTAAGGAAAGTCTCAATAACTTGAAGTTCATAGGACTCAGAGCATGTGGGCATGAATTCCGAGTAATGATACATCAAGGTATTCAGAAGGAAAGGATTTGAAGGGATTGATCAGAGTTTAATACCTAAAGGAAGTCAGA
>APFE031058768.1:142817-161072 GCA_000404065.3 Pinus taeda
ACTAGCTTGATTTTTCATTATGTTCCTTTCAATGTTACAATACATATTTATACATGCCGAAGCATCCAATAGCATGGACCGAAAACCATCGTGTCCAAAACCATGGACCGAAAACCATAGGTAGGTTCGCCCAACCTAATATAGGGTCCAAAAAAAAAATTTCCCGGGGCACTGCCCTGGACCCCGTAGAGGGGGGCTACCCACCCCCCTCAAACCCCCCGGACAGGGGGGTTGCTGCCCCCCCGCTGCGAAATTGGCACAACAAAGGGGGGGCTCCACCCCCCCTCTAACCCCCCGGTTCACTACGTTGGTTAGTCGTGGAAAGAATATAACACAACCCAACATCCCTCCCATAAATCCTGCGTACTGCCTATTGGGGAGAAATTCGTCCCTCCCAAACTCCCTTCACTTCAACTCCCAAGGATTCTCCCAAACCACCCTCCAAAGAAAAATAATATCATAATTAAATCTCATCCCAAACACCCACTAAACTAGTTTTTATGAGCTCCATGACTCCTGCTTCCATGCACTTTGTAGCACACACTAACTAAAGTGGGTTCTGCAAATTAAGCTCCTAGAAGAGTCTTAGATGGAATCCTCTTTTCTCTTCTAGGGTGATACTCATAGTTCACTGAATATAGAGGTGAGATACCCACCTTGAAACCTCTGCGCTAAGCAACAAGAGATGACTTGGAAGAGCAACACAAGTGAACGATGATTCATATTTGAAATTGGAAAAAAAGTCCCAAAATGGAGGCCTCGCCTTCTATTTAAAATTGTTTGTCCTCCTTCCTCCTTGCTAGCTCGAAATTCAACCTCCTTCTCTCTCCCTTTCGTTCCAAGTCGAATTCTTCAAGGTAATTCGAATTCCCTCTTGGAGTGGCCCCAAAATTCAACTTCGCAATGTATTTTTCCATTTAACTCTAATGTTTGTAGCCTTCCTATGCTTCTAAGATTTAATTTGACGTCACACACCTGCTTTCCCTAAGTTTTTGGCCCAAAATTGTTCATCATTGAAATTGCAAAAAAGTCAAAATTTACCTTAGTAGAATTTTATTTAGAGGGAATATTATAGGAAATTCTCGTAGTGGATGTTTTTTTTGTTTTTTGTTGTTGTTGTTGTTTGTTTTTTTTTTTTTTTTATAACTAGGACAAAATATAGATAAAGCACAATTCTCATCTTTTTGCTTATTTTGAATTCTTAACATAGGTATTTGTTCACGTAGATTACCAAAAATATATGTTTTAAATTATCTAGAAAACTGCCAATTTCAACTCGACTTAATTGATCCTGATGTTAATTTACTTACTCTTGCCATGACTAGATCTCTAGTACTCCCACCTAGTACCATACTTTGTCCTTTCTTTTGACACCTGCTTACACAATTCACAAATTTCTTCAAATCATAATCGGGATACATCCCCTTTACCTATTTTATTAAGGAGATCCATACAAACATCCCTAATTACGCTAAGTAAAAGGATTTTTAGTGTATCAAATCCTAAATTATGTAATTTTCCTTTTAAAATTAGACACAATTATTTCTACAAAATCCTCAATATTTATCATCTTCTTTTTGGCTCATTTTAAAGATTCCCTCTTTAAGATCACATTGTATACAATAGCCTTTACATTTTTCCAAAAATATTCTTCTCATATCATCTTATGTTCTTATAGAATTAGTACCTATTCCCATAAGCCATTTAAGGGCTCCATTTTTCAATATAGTTAGAAACAATTTCAATTTTTGAGCATCGGGTGAGTAATCATAAGATTTAAAAATTACTTTAAATTCAAAAATAAAGGTTTCTAGGTATTTTGATCTCACACCATGGAAGTTTGGAAGTACATATGGAGAGATTTTCTTCATATTAACATTCATCGCAGTATCCTGATTGGGAAATCCAAAAGGATCTCCTTCATTTCCATCATTTCCATCATCTCCATCTTCACCCCTTCCTCTTCCTCCTCTACCACCTCTTCCACCTCCAAGGGGCAGTCTTCTTCCTCCTCTACCACCTCTTCCACCTCTTGGGGGTAGTATTCTTCCTACTCTACCACCTCCAAGTGGTGGTGTTTCACCTCCTCCTCCTCCCAATGTTTCACATCCATTAGAAGGAGGGAATACTTGTCCTTCACCTTCTGCTATAAATTCCTCGGAGCAGAGATAATATGGTTCTTCAATTGGATTTTCTTCTTTTTTTTCCTTTATTACTATTCTTCTAAATAAAGTTCCTTGTTCTTCTTCTTCTTCTTGTCCTTCAGTAGGTACTTCAACTTCTTATCGAACAAGTTTATTTCCTATTGAAGAGAGAAAAATAATAGCTTCTACTGATGATGTGGCTTTGTCTAAAATTGATCTGTTGAGGAGGTTGATTCTTATTTGGTTCTAATTTTAGATATTCTTATCTTAGAAAGCCTTCTTCTACCCATAAAAGTAGGAATTCATGATGTGGCTCTTATTACACCACGTGGTATAGTGGGTGTAGTAGGTAATTGTGGAATTGGAGTTCATCCTCTAATAAATATACATATAGAATCTCTTTCCCTATACATGCATTCTAGAATGAATGAAATTTAATTTATGCAACTAAAAAAGGATGAAACTAAGAATTAAGTGCAATTTGGCATCTAAGGTTAGGAGAAACCCAACAATGTCATGTGCATGTTCTTACCTTTCATCTTACCATTTATCATTTCCAAAGTTGCATAAATTAAACAAAAATCTAAATAAAAAGCTAAATCCTATGACACTTTCCCTACAATGGTGCCAAAAATGTTAGGTAATTTATATATGCTTTAAATTGCGCTACATTAAACCAACAATTTGAGTATGTAGTATACGACACAAATATATGCTAGGAGTTTAGCTTTTAATTCTAATGGAAGTAAATGACAATGAAAGAAAGTTTTATTCTATGAATGATATGAAATGAAATCTTAATCTATGAAAGAAAATAAAATATATTATATGACATGAAATTAAATATAAGTCTATGAAAAACATTGGATATCCTAATCTAGAAAAGCAATAAAATTTAATCTAGGAAATCAATTGAAATTTATACAAATAAAAGCACACAGTTTAATCAATGAAAGCATGAGATCTACTCTAGGAAAGCATGTAAATATAAACTATGAAAGCAAGAATTTATTCTAGAAAAGCATTGAGATCTTATATAATGAAAGCAGGAAAATCTATTTTATGAAAGTAAGGAAATCTAGATTATGAAAGTGTTGACATTTGAACTATGAAAGAAAGATATTTTACTTCTAGGAAAGTATTGAAATTCTATTTAATGAAAGCAATAAATCTTTCTTAATGAATGTAGGAAAGTATGTTCTATGAAAAACATTCAAAACTGATCTATTGAAGCAAATATTGAAATGTAATCTAAGAGTGTAAAGTGGATTTATGAAAAAAATGTAAAGGTTATTTCATGAAAATATCATTTGAAAATCTAATCTACGAAAAGCATGTGAACTCTATCTATTAAGAAGGCAATGAATTTCATCTAGGAATGTTTTATGAATACTATTATCAAAAGTGAAAACGGTGCAACGTAATGCATAATCATGAACACTGACAAGGTATATCTTTATGTATTTTCTTATATTTTTCAAGCGCTTGATTAGAAACCTATAAAAGAAGAAAACGATGATTATAAACCTTAAATAGATCTATTGTAACATAATAGAGTATCTACAATAACAAAAAATAAATAAAAACAGAGCAAGAAAAAAAAATTATGCTACAAATATCTCGCACGTCGATAAGGGGGCCCTCCAGGTGATCATACTAGATTAAGAAAACACAGAGACCTCTACTGTAACTAATACAAGTTACTCATCAATATATGGTGGCAACAAAAGGATCAATGTATGATAGTAAATTGAAAAGAACGACGTGTACAAAATTGATATGGATACTATATATATTATCTCTACGTATCCCTTGCTTGACCAACAAGCCAATTTATAATGTTTTCAAAACTAACCAACTCAAAATAATGTTGCTACATATCATAAAATGGAAAATAATTAAGTGTTTAGTTACAATTTGAAACTCAATCCCTATGGTTCTTTGATGACTCAACGCATCCACATGAAGACGTGTTATGGACACATACTCACTCTCATGTTATTCCTTAGTTTGTTGGATCTGAAGAAGATAACTCACTCTCTTGAAGTCAGTTCCATTGCCAGGTAATAGTCCTAGTGCAATTTGGATTTGTTCTTTATGCCACGCGATAAGTTGACTGGAAGTTTGATCATGCCATTGTGATCATCCAAAGGCTTCTATGTTGCACTAGATAGTTGAAACACCATGCTATAACTTTTTTCCACTTGTAAATGTGCTTAAGACAACTTCAATGCTTCAAGAACCATCCTAACCTTGGAACTTTCTATGGATTGTCATAAGAGCTACAAAAATTGTTAGTTTCTACAACCTTTTCACATTAGTCGAATTTTATAAAGAAAAATGTATAAAACCATATAAATATTGGAATTACTACTTGTTGACGGTGTTGGAAATCTGACAACTAAGGGGGTTTCCCCGATGTGAAGTCCCAATTAGACCTCACACCATTTGGAATAGGAGCCCCATCCAAAGTATCAACCCAGTTGCCATATATTGTTATAGGTTTCCTTGGATTTAGTTGTCAACAAGAGAGAGGAACACGTGTGTTCCTTCGAAAAGCAAGTGTGCCTAGTGAGTGTTTGGTTGTAGGTGTGTCAAGGTTCTTCTACTGTGGAGGGGAAAAGAAGGTGAGCCTCTAAGAGAGAGGTAATAGTACCACTCTTGTAGAAACACACACACATACAAGATGTTTTCCTAACATCCAGAGGGATAGTCCACAAAGATGTGACGGACATTGCAATCACTACAACACATTTTCAATATGATAAGTACTCAAATAATCGAAATAGTACAACTACTTTAGTACAGGTGAAAACAAACATGAATCGTAAACATTAACATAATAGTCTTACAAACATTCATAATGCATGCATGAATAATGAGTTGGCCATGAGGCTTCATATATTAAGTAAAATTCCCCAAGGCACGTGTATACATTGAACACCACTAGCTCCAGTAGTGGAGCGTTGGAGCCAACACTTGCTCCTCAAAAGAACTAGCTTGTCTCTCTAATGTCTTACGAGAGGAGCCAAGATGAAAATTCCTTTGCTCATATAATGAGGGTGTATATATAACCAATGGGGTAATGCTTCACCTCCCTTGTGACTCTTTAACTACCCTCATGAATTTTTTACTTCCTATGACTTTTCATCTTTACATGACTCTTCATATTCTATACATGTCCTTTGGGATTCCACTTTACAATAAATTTTTGAATAATAAATTACATAATCCACAAGAATGATGTGGCATATGACGACTCATGACATGACACTGCTGACATGGACTTCTTGATGACATGGAAATTTCAAGAAATTCCTTTTACTCCTTGTTATGTGTCTTCTTGGGAATTCTCTTTTGTCCACCTCCATATGGCTTAGAGGTAAGGAGTCTTCACTGATATCAAGTCTTGAGCTGCAGTTGCAAACTGGTTGCTTTCTCTTGATTGTTCAGCTTGAATATTCAGCTACAAAGATGTTTTTCTACTTGTTTCCCTTCTCCATATCCTTCTTCATCATCCTGATATGGTATGATAAAGTACCTACATCTGCAATTCACTCATGACAAGACGACACCATTTTTATAAACCCCTAGTCTAAGATTTTGTATGTTGATCCACTGACTAAGTCGAAACTGGGTGGCAGGTTGAGGGAGAGGATCAGTGATTGTACAATTATGTAGCTCACGTAGTTAGGGGTGAAGCTTGAGCCTTGAGACTATGAAATTCACATTCCATGCCAGACCGAGGAAGAAAATTGCGTAGTTGCGGAGCTTAGTGAGCCAGGCTAAGGGGTTGAGCACTGATTCAGCCTATTGGGCAGTTCTGGAAGGTAGAGGAGGTTGGGTGACTGTGAAATTGCATTTCTTAGGAGCTCAAGGAACGACTTAAGGTCTGAGATTTTTCAATGCGCAATTGAGGCTAAGTTGGAGGGTTGAATTGCGAAATTTTGGAGGCTAATGTCTAGGCTTGAGCACCGAAACTTTGTAGTGTGGAGTCCTGGGAGGCAAGAACTTCACATTATAGTGTCAAGAGGCAAGGTTGCAGCTACAAGTCTGAGACTACACAATCCACAGTTCAGGAGGGTTGGATGAGACTAACTTGCTTGGTCGGAGAGCCTTCAGAATTTTACTAAGTGTGGGATTTATGAAGTTGATGTGAACAATGATAAGACTCGACAGTGATCACACACTAATAACACTTGACGACACAACAAAATAGGTCACCCAAGACACATGAAAAACATACTTCCCTCAGTGCAACAACTTTGCGATGACTCACAACAAGTGTGACATTAAAGATACACTTTGTGATCACTGTGACGACACTTGTGCAACAATGCTTACGACTTTGGAGACGAGTGCGATAGATGTTTACATGGTAATATCCACTCATTTACATAAAGGTAACCCCTTGAAACTACTCAAACAAGATCATATACATTGTGCGAGACTTAACATGTGAAAATATGACATTTTACTTTTATTTCAAAAGGAACCAAAACATATACAATGGATTTCAATGTTTGAGATGACAATATGCAAGACCAAGGTAAGTTATGAAATTTGGTGCAGGCCAAAATTTTGGAGGGTGTTGTAGCAACGACAACACTTGGCGACACACTGATAGAATTCCAGCTTCTTTGTCTTGGTTGAATTTTTTGTACAGTGTCTCAGTTCTTCAGGGAGTATTGATTCATCATGCAGATTACTTTGGCTTCCCAAATTACCCTGTGAATAAACATGGTCCCTTTGTACCATATTGGTTGAACACAGTCATAATATTCAACAATATCGCAATGTTTTGAATTTGAAAGGGTAATGTAGTTTACAAGATTTATATTTTTAGAGTATATTTTTTCATCTCTCGTGTTGCTCCGCTACCAGCGAGGCTGGATAGTACCCCAGCAGAGTCACTACAGGAACACAAACATTTCTCCACTACCAGCGAGCCTATACAGTACCCTGGTTAAGTTGCTTGGTTCACCTATCTACGTAGGAAGCCTTTCTATTCTTACACCTTTATTTATATATTTAAAGTGGATTGTGCATATGCACTTATTCATTTTATGGGCGGAAGAGGGATACCAACTTATTAAAAGAAGAAGAGGTTGTTCCTTCAGAGAAGCATATATAGAGACCTCTGATTTAGGTTTGCTTATTTAGATTTTCCCCCTTTTCCTCCTCTACTAATTGGATAAGCGTAAAAACATTGAAACATATAGAACCAAGTGCGTGCATAAGGTTTCCGGGAATACACATAGGTATCATGGTTCAACCAAAACTCTCCTTATGGATGGATCATATTTTCTGTCAGAACTTCATTGACCAAAATATGTAACCAACACAAATAAGGAGGATTGAAGGTTAGCCAAATGTTTAAGTGTCACCAAACTCTTTTCAATTTTCCCACATTGCCTGTTGGGCCAACAGAGCATCTTCATGCAGGGTCTCACAAAACAAAATAAAAGACAACACACAACAAGGAAACAAAAATAGAATATAAAACAGAAGGAGGCTAAACCAAAAGATGATGTGAAAACAAAATCAGAAAACACAACACAAACTACAAAAAATGAATGCAAGATGAATTTGCAGGTAACTAAAAATGAAACTAGACCTACTCCTATCTAGCTAATAGGTTGGGGTCACGTGTAATGAAATTTCCAATGAAGCCATCGTAGTTGTTACTAACCTGCATTCACAAAGATATAAGCAATTAAAACAGATACAAACTACTGTGCCATGGAAAAGATAAGAGCTTGAATAACTTGCACAAAAAATGGAGGGCATTTCTTGTCAATAGAGATATAGGCCATAGCCACTACTTCCATCCAGTTCACTTCCTTACCTTTTTGATGACCATTATAAGTAGAAAAACCATGAAAGCTTCTTGTGAATGCACCTTCATCTGGATCATCCTTTTTAGCAAGCATAAGAAAATACCGAAACTTATTGTTAGCAAAAAGTCTTGCTAAGAAAGTTGCTTCCAAGCAATTATAGATTGGATTGTGAAATTTGAAACAATCCTCTTGAAGACCCCAAAATCCTTGAAAAGATGAATTTTCAACTAGAAGCAGAGGGTTTGGGTGAGAATACTATGAGAGAAAATTGATTTTATCATATTCAATCGGCTTGTCAAGACAATGAGGACCCGATATTACCATCAGCGAAGGCTGAAGTGCCTCAACCTTTTGACAAGTACTCAAAGGATGACATCTTAAACCATGAAGATCAAAGGATGCAAAACAACTTTCATTTGATATACTGGTGGGAGAATGATAACATAAATGACAAATGATATTAGGATCAGATAGATTGTTTATGGCATGAGATTCTTGGTTCAAAGTTGGATCAATTTGGAGATCTTTACGAATGCCTTGAATAAATGAATCATCTTCTTCGCATGATAGATATGAAAATCCGTTCCCTTATAACCAGTAACATATTTCACTAGCATCATAATCATCGAAAGAAGTGAAAATAAATGTCAATACAACAAACACATGAAACCAATCAGGATACGACAAGTGAAGAAGGATTTGATTCACAAGATAACTTGTGCATTCATTATCACTCAAGAGGATTTCATGTGCGATGAAGGGAAAGATTCAAAATATCACATTTGCAAGAAAAACCAGGAGCTTACTATTAAGAAATGAATCTAATAGGAATGATTCCCTTAGCCAAAGATAGTCTTTGAAATAATAAACTTTGCAATTCCATGACTCTATGAGAGAAACACATTCCAAACCCAAGTTAAGTACAAGAGCCTTGCATGGAGATGAATCATGTGAAATAGAATATTGAACTTAATCAGAAACTAAATCTCGAAAGTTAGAAAAATTACATTTGAAATACCAAACATTTTCCAGAAATAAATTTACATCGAGTGAAACCATTCAAAGAGAAGGATTTTGTGAGAAAAACTAGATATGACTAAGTTCGGGGGGCTTACTAAAGTCGCAAGATCCTGACATAACCATCAATAGAAGTTGAAGTGGCTCAACTTCCTGATAAGTCCCAAAACTTTCAAGGATTGTAAAATCACATTATGATGATTGAATCAAATCATGCATGGCATGAGGATAACTACTTCCTTTGATTTGAAGGGGACTACTACTAACCAGATGGTAGCCATATATGTCACTGATTTCACTAGATTTTACAACTTCAACAACCAGATTACTCGGATTGAAATATTATTCTCATCGCAAATCTAGAGATGTATGAATCAGAGAAATTTCATGAGTAAGCTGATTTGAAGAGTTTTCTTCATGAAAAACAAGAGATGATGAGGGATGGAAAGGACACGTAATGGTTTGATTATTTCCTTTCATGTCATGGATAACCTCACTACTTTGTGTCAATTGGGAAGTTAACTCATCAGATGGAGAACTTGAAAAGCATGAATCATCTTCATCGCAAGTACATGCAGTTCAAACAATAGAACACAAGGGATGGTGAGATGAAGAGAAATTTATGCTAAGAACATATTCTTTGACTGATTCAGATTCTAGATCTAAATAAAAATCTTAATGAGAAACCAAAAGATAAGTTGACGCACCTAGGCATTCATGGTCGCATACATCAACATAATCATCATCATCGGAATGATTATTTCCCAATGCTACAAATTCATTGGAAGAATTGATTACTTTTTATTCACGACTGAGATTTATAGATTGAAAATCATCCAAGAATGGAAGCACATCATCTTGACACGGGGGACGTTGAAAAAGGGATGAGAGATCAAAATTCTCTTCACTTTCTTCCTCCTCTACCAGTGTAATGTGACAGCCTTGTATCTGATCCCAATTTGAACCAACAACTCGAAAATCAAGAGAGCATGAAGAGCTAGCTGGTGGAGCAAATTGATCAAGTAGATCATGATACACAAAGTCATGACATGTATATGATAGAGGATGACATATTTCCCTTGAAGATGTAACACTTTCAATGGAACAAGATTCAAGATTGATGTTAAGAGTGCCAATGTTACCTTGAGGAATGAAAGGATTAGCCTTCACCCTAGGATCCATGTGTTATTCTAAGGTTTCTTCATTAGAACTGAATCATGAAAAGTAGGAGGAGGATGAAGCCATGGACTAGGAGTTTGATTTGCAGATTTACCAACTTTATTATCACAGGGAGGCCCCTGAATTAGTACTGGAAAAGGAGGAGCACAAGGAATAAAAGGAGTAGTAAGTTCCTCCTCTGAAATTAGAGGTGTATCATGATTTATAAGGGTTAGGGAAGTAAAAACATCAGGGGTTTAGATTTACCGTGCAAAGAGATATTAACCAAATACTTGAACTTTTGTTAAAGAAATCACAATTCGTGTCTTCTCCCAGAAATTCATAACAAAGGTGAAGGAACCGATAATAAAAATCCTCAATTGATTCATTAGGATTCATTCTTAATTAATTAATTCTTGCATCCTGATAATCATACCTATCTAATGTTTTATGAAGATCCTTCACAAGTTGGTTGAATGAATGGGTAGAAGCAACATGAAACGTGTGATACCAACTCTTAACACGACCTTCAAATGCGATGGTGAGAAATTTTTCCATGACATCTTTGCAATATATTCCATTAGAAAGGAAAAGATCGACAACTTGAAACATATGTTAACGAAGAGTTAATTCACTCTTTCCATCAAAATTAAGTTGGGACAGGTTATGAAAAACATTCGCAGGGATGGTAAGATTAGACTCTTTAGAAAAACATCTTGGGATTATGATTTGGGGAAGAGCCATCTTGAATAAGAGATTCAAGGCTGAATCAATGGGCACAACCTGTCATTTAGACCTCCTTCTAGCACCATTTGTTGACGGTGCTGGAAATCCGTCAACCAAGGGGGTCTCCCCGATGTGAAGTCCTAATTAGGCCTCACATCGTTTGGAATAGGAGCCCCATCTGGAGTATTGATCCAGTTGTCATATATTCTTATAGGTTTGCCTTAGATTTAGATGTTAGGAAGAGATAGAAATGCATGTGTTCCTTTGAAAAGCAAGCAAGTGTGTCTAGTGAGTGTTCGGTTATAGTTGTGTCAAGGTTCTTATACCGTGGAGAGGAAAATAAGGTGAGCCTCTAAGAGAGAGGTAATAGTACCACTCTGGTATAAACACACACATATACAAGAGATATATGTCTAGCATTCATCAGAATAGTCCACAAAGATGTGATGGGCATTGCAATCACTACAACACATTCCCAATATGATAAGCGTTAAAATAACCGAAATAGTTCAACTACTTAGTATAGGTGAAAACAAACATAAATCATAAACATTCACATAATAGTCTTACAAACATTCATAATCCATGCATGAAGAACGTGTTGGCCATCAAGATTCATATATTAAGTAAAAGTCCCAAGACACATGTATACATCAAACACTGCTATCTCCAATAGTGGAGCGTTGGAGCCACCACTTGCTCCTCAAATGAACAAGCTTATATCTCTAATGCCTTGTGGAAGGAGACAAGGTGAAAATTCCTTTACTCATACAATTAAGGTGTATATATAACCAATGGGGTGATGCTTCACCTCCCTTGTGGCTTTTTGACTACCCCCATGACTTTTTGACTTCCCATGACTTTTCAACTTTACATGACTCTTCATATTTTGTACATGTCTTTTGGGCTTCCACTTTACAATATTTTTTTGAATAATAAATTACATAATCCACAAGAATGATGTGCCATATGAAAACTCATGACATGACGTTGCTAACATGGAATTCTTGATGACATGGCAATGTCAGGCCATTCTTTCTACTCCTTGCTATGTGTCTTCTTGGGAATGCTCTTATTTCCACCTCCATATGGCTTAGAGGTAAGGAGTCTTCAGTGATATCAGGTATTGCGCTGCGGTTGTAAACTAGTGTCCTTTTTCTCTTAATTGACCAGCTTGCATAATCAGATACAAATATGTATTTCAGCATGTTTCCCTTCTTCATCTCCTTCTTCATCATCCTGTCATAGTATGATAGAGTACCTACATCTGCAATTCACTCATGACAAGATGACATTGGTCTGATAAACCCCTAGCCTAAGATGTTGCATGTTGATCCACTGACTGAGATGAAACTAGGTGGAAAGTTGAGGGAGAGGCTCAATGAGTGCACAATTGTGCAACTCAGGTAGTAAAGGGTGAAAATTGAGCCTTGAGACTGCAATATGTACAATCCAAGCTAGACTGAGGAAGAAAATTGCATGGTTTGGGAGTTTAGTGAGCCAGGTTGAGGGGTTGAGCATTGAATCATCCTACTGGGAAGTTCTGGAAGGAAGAGGAGGGTGGTGACTGTGCAATTGCACAACTCAGGAGCTCAAGGACTGGGCTTAAGGTCTAGGATTGCACAATGTGTAGTTGAGGCCAGGCTAGAGGGTTGAATTGTGCAGTTTTGGAGGATAAGGTTTGAGCTTGAGTACTGAAACTGCGTAGTTGGCAGTCCTGGGAGGGATGGATGAGGCTAAGTTTCTTGGTCGGAGAGATTTTGGAATTTAACTAAGTGTGGGATCGATGAAGCTGATGTGAACAATGATAAGACTCGACTGTGATCACACACTTAGAACACTTGACGACACAACAACATAGATTGCCTAAGACAAATTAATAACATCTTCTCTCAGTGTGACAACTTTGCGAGGACTCATGAAAAGTGCAACACTAGAGTTACACTTTGTGACGACCATGACGACATTTGTGTGACAATGCTTATGCCTTTGGAAATGAGTGTGACAGATGTTTACATGGTAATATTAACTCATTTACATGAAGGTAACCCCTTGAAACCACCAAAAAAAGCTCACATTGTGTGACACTTAACATGAGAAAATATGACATTTTTTTTTCTTGTAAAAGGGACCAAAACACTTAGAGAAAAACACATACAATGGATTTCAATGTTTGCGACAAAAATATGCAAGACCAAGGTAGGCTCCGAAATTTGGTGCAGGCAAAAATTTTGGAGGGTATTGTAGTAGTGACAACACTACCTCTATATGTCTTTATAACTCAGATGGCCATGTTCATGTGAAACATGACAAGATAATTCAAAATAGGTTTATTACGAAGGCTTCTACGAGGTATAAGTGATAAAAATAGAGTAGAAAAATGAAAAAAAAGATACTAATTATTATGCCCAACAGTAGGAAAATAAAATAAACTTAGTTTTAGAAATTGACTAAGGAGATGACATGTTGCCAACAAATTTAAAGGATATTACAAATGAAGGATTCAATTACTTCTCAATCCTTTTCAAATAGGACTCTTGGGCTACATTTTCTAAGTTAATAAGGATATCAAAATAATTTCCTAACTCTATCAATCACGAGGATAATTAGGAGCTAATGAAAAAGGTTGGAAAAGGAGAATTGCAACAACTTGAACAAAGTTTTTGTAAGTACAAAATTCTAAGGCCAAATGGCCTTCTTGTGGAATTATTTTTAGCTTATTATTATTTCATAGAAGAAGACTTAAGAAGGGTGGTGGAGGTTGGAAGAACCATAGGAAAAATGCTTGGAGCTTATAACACTACCTTTATAACATTGATCTCTAAAGAGGAAAATCTAACAATCTTTGAAAATTTTAGGTCAATATCATTATGCAATTACATCTATAAATTTTCTCAAAGGTTATGGCAAGAAAATTGAAGTGTGATTTATCAAAACAAAATTATTCTGGAAAGTCAAGACTTTTAGAGGGAAGACATATCCATGAGGCAATTAGGATTGCACAAGAAATACTTCATTGAATTAAAGTTGAGAACCAAAGATTGATGGCAATTGAAGTGGAACTCTCCAAAGCATATGATAGGGTATATTAGCTTTAACTTAGACTTATTCTCATACACTTGGGTTTATGTCATCAATTTGTTATTTGGGTGATGGGATGCATTACTTTAGTATCTTTTAATATCTTAATCAATTGGGAAACATCCCATTTCTTCAGATTAGGAAGGGATCTCAAATAGGGGTGCTCCATATCCCATTTCCTTTTGAAGGGTTGAGTACATTATTAAAAGAGACTTCAAAATTTATTTGTCTCGAAAGGATAAACATTGGAATAAACTATAACATCACATATATTTTGTTTGTTGATGATTTCCTAATTTGATGTGAGGGAATAAGAAAGGTAATTGAGAAGTTAAAAGGTGTATTAGATTTATTCTATAAAGCTTATGATTTGATATCTTTAAAATCTACTCTATCCTTATGGGGCATAACTAAGTAGGAAAAGGAATATTTTACTCAATTATTTCCCTACTAGTTGATATATATAGACCATAGTTTGAACCACTTGGGATTCTATTTAAAGCCAAAACTATAAAAAAACAAAGAATGGAAGTGGTTGATTGCCAAAGTGGAAATGAAGTTAAGCACAAGGTGTAATTGATGGCTATCCATAAGAGGGACGTCTGGTACTAGTTAAAGTTGTATTAGAAGCAATTCCAATATAATGGATATTGTTAGCCTAGGTTCCAGAAGGTGTGTTGGAGCTCATTGGAATACTATGTTATAAATGTATCTGGTTAAGTGATCAAAAGAATAAAGGGCTTGCTTCAACTTCTTGGAAAAATCTAGTTGTACCAAAAGCAAATGGAGGCTGGGGTATAAAAAATCCTTTCTCATATCCAAGGAACTTGGAGCAAAAAAAATGTGGGATTTATTTCAAGGTTTTGGGTTCAAGTAATGAGAGCCAAATACACTGCTCTAGTTTTTGTTAAGTATTGGGTAAGGAATCTAGTAAAACGAGTTTATAACACATCAATAAATTGGAAAGTTCTTAACTCGACTTTCATTTGGTGCACAAATAGTTGATGTGGAAAGTTGGCAAATAATAGAAAATGCAAATTGGTTTAGACCCAAGGATAGGATGTAAGGGACTACCCAAATTACTTCCTTAAATGATTTAGGAGATAAGAAGTAAAGGATGTCATAAACAAACTGTGAGTTATGAGAGGTCTACTCATTGACAATATCAATGACTAAAATAGGAGGAGATTAGATTCATATAAAAATATGTTGAGGCATGGAAGAGCTACATAAAAATAAAGTAATATCAAATAAAAGAAGATGATGACCAATCGTTATTATCATTTAATTTAGCTAGAATATATGTGCCCAAATTAGGTTATGGATCTCTTGTTGAGGATGGAAGGGATGTATGACATGTATGGTGGTGGAGAACCATCTAGAAATTAAAATTCCCTTCCAAAAACAAAATATTCATATGGTTGAGTTTAAACAATAGGGATTCCACTTGGGAGGTGCTATAGAAGAAAAGATTCAATGGACTAGGTTGATGCAACTTATGTCAATGAGTAGAACAAACTATTGTACATTTAATTATGGTGTGTCCATATACAAAAGAGGTTTGGAAAGAGGTGGAAGTTATGATAATGCTAAGAAATTCTTGAGAAGGTGAAGACATGAAAGAAGCATTTAGACCATAAATATGAAAAAAATACAAAAAAAACAAATCCCTTCCTCATAGCATAGCTTGGGGAGTATGGTTAGCTACATCCTAAAGCTATTTTAAGGAAATAAGATTTTACATCCTAAATGTGGTTTCTAGTCACTATACATATTAAATGCTTACCCATATTCTTGTGATAAGCAAAATAGACATGAGATGAAAGAAGAGGCAATCAATAAAGATATCCCATGGACGTGCTTTGATGGTGCCTCATAAGGAAGTCATCCTAGGGAGGATCAAGGGGGATTTTATATCTATCTACAAATCATTGCATTTCTTTGAGTGTTGGTATAGGTCTATGAGTTGATAGCTCTCAAATTAGTTTTGTGGTTGGCCCAAGGGTATGGGGTATCACAAATTCAAATATTTGGTGACTCACTCTTGGTTCTTCAATGCATGTGAAAGGAAAAAACAAGTAGACATTTCACTTCACAACCAGTATATGATGATGTGCAAATTCAAATGAGAGCTTTCTCAAAATGCTTTTGTCTCACATATATAGGGATAGGAACAAGATAGTGGATGGACAGTCAAAAGATGGATTAGGATTAGAGCAAGGAACTTAGATTTTATCCATATTCTAGGATGGGCCTATATATGAACAAGATAGTGGATGGACAATCAAAACATGGATTAGGATTAGAGCAAGGAACTTAGATTATATCCATATGCTAGGATGGGCACACAACTAAATATCCTCATGATCCTTAACTTTAATTTTATTTTTGTTTAAGGTAGAGGACATTTTCAAATTTTTAATTTAAATGATGTAAATTATATGATTTGGGAAACCGACTTAATATTATTGCTACAATTTTTTGTTATGCATAAAAAAGCAATTATGAAGGGTTGTTACTTCAACTGGATTTAGTGCACTCTTGTATGCCTTTAATGTATGATTGCGGTTTTTTTACATTAAATAAAATTCCATATTTTTCCCTTGGAAAAATAAATAAATATATTCAAATGTATTTGGAAAAATTATGCTTTGGGGTTTTTTTTTAAAGAGGGTTTGTTGACAAATTTGAATGGGTTATGTGTTTTAAATATGCTAAACCTTTAGGTTGATTGTGAGAAGTCAACTTGGTTGGTGAAATCAAGGCATTTTTGGTCCCTAACCTCCACTAGGGTTTGGTTCTATCAAAAGTAGTTAGCTCACCTTTAGAGGGGTGGGAAAAAGTGGTAGAACCATCATGATTGTTAAGTTGATTTAGTGGCTTCACCCCCAACCATTCGATATAAATTGGAAATAGGATCCCACCCTTAGGTGATGGCCTTAAGTTTCTAAGATTTAGAATCTTAAATGACTATTCTAGAAACACCTTACATTCTTAATCTCTAAGCCATCTATTGGTAAATGCACATTGGTGCAAGGAATCTAATGAACTATTATATGATGATTTCACTTGACTACTTTGTAAGTGACCCAAAGGGAATATCCACTTTAACAGGTAATATTGTTTTCAATAATTCAACCACAACACCATGTTGAAGCTCAAACCAAGATAGGTAAATGAGGAGGTGGAGTATTATTTAGTAGGTGACATAATTTGTGGGTTTAATGGTCTATAGATTTCATTAAATGATTCTAGGGTTGGATAGAGTATGAGTATTTTCAAGGTCAAAAGGAATTGGGGGTCCTTCTTAGCAAGCACTTTAAAATTTGTTGTAGAAAAAAATAAAGTAAAAGTTGTAGGCGAAGGGCCCTAATTAGTGGATGGTGTTGGCTTCTTTGTGAAGCCTTGAAACTTGGGTTCACCATGTACACATAATCCTAGTTGGTGATCCCTATCCAAGTCAAACTCCCTTGCCTTCTCATAGACCATAAGGGATTACACACTAAAAGCCATTGGAATTATCTTGGGTGCATTTAGTAGCTTGGCCCTAGAAACTCGTGACAATGTTTCCATTACATATCATTAAAATCTTAATAATAAATTGAATCTATCAATAATAGAAGTCAATTTGGAAAAAGGTGAGAGAACCATATTGGAATGTCATGCATTTGTTTTCTTATGGTACGTTCAATTCCTCCTTTATGTCTTCATGGATGCACACATGCACATACACAAGGATGATAATAACAAGGAATTTGACATCATGATTTGACACAATTACACATGCACAATATTTCAAATCTTGATGCAATAATTCATATAAAAGGGAATACCATCAACCTAATATTTTTATTTTTATGTATAGTTTACAAAGGAGAAAGTTTAACGTATCCTATTAAGGTTCACTAGTTAAACCGTTTTTTTGGGGACATGTGTTAATTCTCTTTGATGTTAGAGGGAAACCAACTCCAAGAAGTCAATCAATCTGCCCCTCCCCCAACACACCCCAGGCATAAGGCTCTACAATCATTGGGTTTTAAACCTATGTTCTTTGCATGGCAACATCCCATCCCAACTAGTAAGCCACGACCTAATGAATACTAAGTTAGAACTTGATAAATACTTAAAATTGAAATTTTTTCTTTAACATACTTAATTTCCATACTTATTCAATAAAGATAAGTGTTTGCTTATTATTCTCCATTACCAATATGTAATTATATGAGCTCCTATTTGTAATTTGTTCATGAGATATATAGAATTTATTATAAATTTTATTACTAAAATTT
>APFE031058768.1:161680-172619 GCA_000404065.3 Pinus taeda
AGAAGTGGGATTGAAACTAGTGAAATGTGGAGAACGAATCACATAGCATCAATCATCACTTCCGGGGTTTGCACCCGGTAACCAGGACTTCCCAGGAGGTCACCCATCCCAGAACTCTTCTGGCTCAAGCGCGCTTACTGTGGAGTTTTTCCACAATCAAGCCCACTTAGCTTGCTACCCCATTTGCAAAACCTTAGCAAGTATTGTGCCTCATGAACCATTCAAGTAGAGATCCCTTGACTCTTTTTGAATTTAAGTATGGGGGATTACGCAGTGCATTATATTAGATATCATTTTTGGGATTCAACTGCGTTAAGTAAGTCATTCAACGTATGACCATTTCCATGAGAGGTAGTCGTAACTGACTAATTTCTCATGATTTTTGAATAGTTCACTTAGCACTCATTGCATCGGGTGATGCTCACAGGGGTGAAGAAGTGGGATTGAAACTAGTGAAATGTGGAGAACGAATCACATAGCATCAATCATCACTTCCGGGGCTTGCACCCGGTAACCAGGACTTCCCAGGAGGTCACCCATCCCAGAACTCCTCTGGCTCAAGCGCGCTTAACTGTGGAGTTTTTCCCACAATCAAGCCCACTTAGCTTGCTACCCCATTTGCAAAACCTTAGCAAGTATTGTGCCTCATGAACCATTCAAGTGGAGATCCCTTGACTCTTTTTGAATTTAAGTATGGGGGATTACGCAGTGCATTATATTAGATATCATTTTTGGGATTCAACTGCGTTAAGTAAGTCATTCAACGTATGACCATTTCCATGAGAGGTAGTCGTAACTGACTAATTTCTCATGATTTTTGAATAGTTCACTTAGCACTCATTGCATCGGGTGATGCTCACAGGGGTGAAGAAGTGGGATTGAAACTAGTGAAATGTGGAGAACGAATCACATACCTTTCTTTTGGTATAAATGACGTTTTTCTTCCTCTCGTTTGTAACTCTTATTGTTTTAAAATTTCCCAATTTATTAGTGTACTGGATCCTCCTACATTATTCAAATATGTAGGTGTAATTCACCCTTGGTTGTGTGGCTTCCATTGTTAATTTCTTTCATTTGGCTCTTTTCCACATGGTTTTTTATTGTTGTTGTATCACCAGTTGTAGTAATAGTTCTATTTTGAATAAACCTCAAGGGTTAATTTAATTAATTGTTGCTCCTATTACAAGGATGTTTCTAGTAATTAGGCATGAAATGCAGGTCCATAGGTTGATTCCCACGGGGTTAGGTGCACTAAGCCTACATAGCATGCTTTACACTATGTACCTTCTACAATGGTTGGAAGTTCTTAAAAGTTTCACAAGGGTTTATTCGCAAGGAAAAAAGTAGTTACATTTTAAATACAAGAACATTGCACTCAACTATCTTACATTGCAATTACATTGAAAGCTTTGAACCAAAGAAAATAAATACATAGTATGCTCAAATCACACCTATTGAACTAAAGTTGAATTTGTTGGAGATTGAGTTACAACAACTCAAATTTGAAAATTAATTAATATATCCATGCTAACAACAAGAAATTATCCGTAATTTGCCATAAATATTGCACTGGACAATTTGTCACAACAAATATGATAAAGTTATGCTTAAAATCCAAATTCTCAACTATGAGGGTTTATTTGCCTTTAGATTTAGGGATGTGTAAATGATTGTTTATTACATATGCATTCAAATTATAATTATGCAGAAAAGAGAGAATAATTAAATAGTAACTACCAAACCATAATTGACACAATATATATCTTGGAAGACCCTTTCGAGAGAAAGCCTAGCTGGAAAGTGAGGTTGCTCTGCTCTCTTTCTTTGAATGGAAAATGGATACAAGTACAAAGAAGTGAGGCTTATGACCTGTGGGTTGCTACAGTGCACAAATCCTCTATGTTTTCTCTCTCCCTATCCCTCTCGGCTACTCAACTCGTTTATGGAACAAACTTCACTCAAAAAGAATGGAACCCATTTTCCTCCTAGTGGCCTAGTTATAACACAACTCGATAGCCTACTAGTGGTTAGGTTTGACTCCTTCAACTCTCAACTAGAGTTACAATATGGACCCTTATAGAGCCTTCTTCATCATGATCACATGGCTAGCTATTTTTCCATGAATAATGGGGGTTGACATGGCATCCTCTCGATTTATGGTGGTTAAAATAGGAAGCTCAACTTCTCAGTGGCATAATTTTACATATAGACTTTGATTAAGGAATTTTTGCATTGTTGGAAAGGTATCTATGTGTAGAATAGCAAAAAAGGGTGATGCATGAAAGAAAAAAAGTTTTAGCCCCAAAAAATATTGTTTGATGACTTAAATTTCTATAGGAATGTTTCAGAACCCAATTTGCAAAATTGGGTCCTACTAATAAAAATGGTTTTGAGAGATGATTCCTCCACATTTTCCACTATGAAAGCATCAAGATGGATGAAAAATAATATAATGATCCAATCTAATCATGCCTCCCCATTTTGGGAGGCTTAGTCCCCAAAATCTTCTACTAAATGAGGTGAGGAAATTTTTCCTCCGCCTTTTCTCAAGTGCAACTTTAGCCTTACCTGGAAGTGATCCTTTCAACCCAATCTACCAAAGGTCATGCTACGCTTGACTTGTAGTTATGGACTTATTCTACAAAACTATATATTTTTTCAACTATGCTTAAGCGTCTAGTTCCAAATCTTCTACAGAAGGTAAGGCATGTTCTCCTTGATACGGCATGGAAGATTCATAAAGTTTCAAATTCTCTCTATTCATCACTAAGTAAATGTGCATGTAGGGGGGTATACTAAGTCTATAGGTATTATCTCCCACCCTTTCCAGTATCTCAAAGGGACCATATCATGGAGCCTTGACTTTATTAATAGGACCGTGTAGCTTCTCCTTGTTCAACTATGACCATGTTCTATCTCCCACCTTGAACAACCTCTTTGTTTTGCACTAATCATGCATGGACTTATTTTCCAATGACTTCTGCAGTGTCTCCTATACTTATAGATGTATCATGTTGCATTTCTTCCTCTTCTTCATGAGTCATGATAGATATTTCAGGTTGCTTATTAGGTGTTTCCATTTTATTTATCCGTGGATTCAATTAATAATAATAATGCTTCACTATGCCCTTTGAATTCCTTCAAAGTAATTTTTCGAACCAAACTTATGCAAAATTAACAAAAAAAAAAAAAAACTACACACCTTTTTCCACTTTGTAGGAGCTCGATATTGAATTTGTTGTATCTCTGTAATTTAGGATATCCAAGGTATGAAATTGCATCCTGCAATATTCCTTTGAGTCGTCTTTCTAACCCCGCAAGTCTGATCAAGATTGGATTCTCCAAGGAAGAGTTATGCAAAATCTCCCACGATGACCTGATTATAGACTAGTTCAGTAGAGAGAACTTGTACGAAATGCCACGTGTCATTGTTTTGACCTTAGGACCTGAAACAGATACACAAAAATCTATAGTCTGTCATATTTCTGTAACTTCTTACAAAATTTCAATCTTATGCTCAAAAAAAAATATGACGATTTTCTCGAGGTCACCTATTTGAGATATAATTTAGGATCCTAATTGAGATATAATTCATTGGTGACACACTGGTAGAATTCTAGCTTCTAAATCTTGGTTGAATTCTTTGTACAGAGTCTCAGTTCTTGTATTCATTCATCATGCAGATTACTTTGGCTTCGCACTTACCCCGTGAATAAACACGGTCCCCTTTGTGCCATATTGCTTGAACACAATCATAATATTCAACAATATCGCAATGTTTCTAATTTTAAAGAATAATGTACTTTATAATATTTAGATTTTTAGAGTATAGTTTTTCATCTTTGGTGTTGCTCTACTGCCAACGGGCCTAGACAGTACCCCAGCGGAGTCACTATAGGAACACAAACATTGCTCCACTAACAACGAGCCTAGACAGTACCCTAGTGGATTTGATTGCTTCACCTCTCTATGGAGGAAGCCTTTCTATTATTTCACCTTTATTTATATATTTAAAAGGGACTGTGCATATGCGCTTATTCATTTTATGGGTAGAAGAGGGATATCGACTTATTAAAAGAAGAAGAGGTTGTTCCATCAAAGAAGCATATAGAGACCTTTGATTTAGGTTTTCTCATTTAGATTTTTCCCCTTTTCCTCCTCTACTGATTGGATAAGCGTAAAAACATTGAAACTTACATAACCAAGTGCTAGCATAAGGTTTCTGTGAATAGAAACAAGTATCATGGTTCAACCAAAACTCTCCTTACAAACGAATCATATTTTTCGTCAGAACTTCAACCAAAAGATGTAACCAACACAAAGAAGGAGGACCAAAGGTTACCGAATTGTTTCAGTGTCACAACACTCTTTTCAATTTTGCCACATCGCCTTTTGATCTAGCAGAGCATCTTCATGCAAGGTCTCACAAAATGAAAGAAAAGACAACACACAACAAGGAAAAAAAACCAGAAGAAAAAATAGAAGGAGGCTAACCAAAACATGATGCGAAACCAAAATCAGAGAACACAACACAAACTATAGAAAATGAATGCGGGATGAATTTGCAGGTAACTAAAATGAAATTGGACCCACTCCTAACTAGCTAGCAGGTTTGGGTCACGTGTAATGAAATTTCCAATGAATCCATTTTAGTTGCTTCCAACCTACATTCACAAAGATATAAGCAATTAAAACAGATGCAAAATACTATGCCATAGAAAAGATAAGAGCTTGAATAAATTGCAAAACAAATATAGGGTATTTCCTGTTAACAAAGATATAGGTCATAGCCACTACTTCTATCCAGTTCACTTCCTTACCTTTTCTATGACCATTATAAGAAGACAAACCATGAAAGCTTCTTGTGAATGCACCTTCATTTGTATCATCCTCCTTAGCAAGCATGAGAAAAGCCTAAAACTTGTTGTTAGCAAAAGGGCTTGATAAGAAAGTTGCTTCCAGGCAATTATAGATTGGACCGTGAAATTCAAAACAATCCTCTTAAAGACCCCAAAATCCTTGACAAGATGAATTTTGAATTAGAAGCAGAGGGTCCGGGTGAGAATATCATGAGTGGCAATTGATATGATCATATTCAGTCGTCTTTTCAAGACAATGAGGATTAGACAAGACCATCAGTGAAGGTTGAAGTGCCTCAACCGTTTGAGAATTACTCAGAGGATGAGATGTTAAACCATGAAGACCAAAGGATGCAAAAAAAATGTCATTAGATATACTGGTGGGAGAATGATAAAATAAACGACAAATAATATTATGATCAGATAGACTGTTTATGACATGAGATTCCCAGTTCAAAGTTGGATCAATTTGAAGATCTTTACGAATTCCTTGAACAAATGAACCATCTTCCTCACATGATAGATATGACAACTCATTCCCTTGTAACCGGTAACATACTATACTAGCATCATAATCATCGAAAGAGTGAAAATAAATGCCAGTACAATAAACGCATGAAACAGTCAGGATATAATGAGTGAAGAAGGATTTGATTCGCCGGATAACTCATGCATTCATTATCACGCAAGAGGATTTCATGTGTGATGAAGGGAAAGATTCACAATATCACATTCACAAGAAAAACCAGGAGCTGACTATTAAGAATCAAATATGATAGGAATGATTCCTTCAGCCAAGGATAGTCTTTGAAATAATAAACTTTGCAATTCCATGATTCCATGAGAGAAACACATTCCAAACCTTATTTAAATACAAGAGCCTTTCATGGAGATGAATTATGTGAAACAAAATCTTGAACTCGATCAAAAAATAAATTTCGAAAGTTCAAAAAATTACATATGAAATACCAAACATTTTCTAGAAAGAAATTTACATGGAGTGAGACCATGCAAAGAGAAGGACTGTGTGAGAAAAACCAGATCTGACTAAGTTCGGGGGGCTTACCAGAGTCGCGATATCCTGACATAACCGTCAACGGAAGTTGAAGTGCCTTGACTTCCTGATAAGTCCCAAAACTTTCAAGGATTATAAAATCACATTCTGGCGATTGAATCAAATCATGCATGGCATGAGGATAGATGCTTCCTTTGATTTGAATGGGGCCACTACTAATCAGATGGAAGCCATATATGTCACTGATTTGACCGGATTTTACAACTTCAACAACCAGATTACTCAGATTGAAAGATTCATTTGATCGCAAATATGGAGATGTGTGAATCAGAGAAATTTCATGAGCATGCTGATTTGAAGATTTTTCTTCATGCAAAACAAGATATGATGAGGGATGGAAAGAATACTCAATGACTTGATTATTTCCTTTCATGTCATGGATAAACTCACTACCATGTGTCAATTGGGAAGTTAAGCCATCAGATGGAGAACTTGAAAAGCATGAAGCATCTTCATCGCAAGTAGATGCATTGCAAACAGTAGAACACAAGAGATAGCGAGATGAAGAGGAAGTTTTGATAAGAACACATTCTTTGACCGATTCAAATTCTAGATCTAAATAAAAATATTCATGAGAAACCAAAAGATAAGCTAATGCACATGGGCATTCGTAATCACATACATCAACAGAGTCATCATCATCGGAATTATTGTTGCCCAATCGATTCACTACCGAGATTAGTAGATTGAAAATCATCCAAGAATGGAAGCACATCATCTTGACATGGGGTACGTTGAAAAAGGGAAGGGAGACCAAAAGTATCTTCACTTTCTTCCTCTCTACCAGTGTAATGTTACTGCCTTGTATCTTATCGCAATTTGAACCAACAACTTGAAAATCAAGAGAGCATGAAGAGCTAGTTGGTGGAGCAGATTGACCAAGTAGATCATGGTACACAGAGTCCTAACATGTAGATGATAGAGGATGAAAGATGTCCCTTGAAGAAGTAACACTTTCAATAGAACCATATTCAAGATTGATGTTAAGAGTGCCAATGTTACCTTGAAGAATGAAAGGATTAGCCTTCACCCTAGGATTCATGAGTTATTATGAGTTTTATTCCATTAGATATGAATCATGAAAAGAAGGAGGAGGATGAAAAGATGGATTAGGAATTTGATTTGCATATTTCCCAACTTTATTATCACAGGGAGGCCCCTGAATTAGTACTGGAAAAGGAGGAGCACAAGGAATAAAAGGAGTAGTAAGTTCCTCCTCTGAAATTCGAAGTGTGTCATGATTTACAAGGGTTGGGGAAGTAAAAACATCAGGGGGTTCAGAGTCACCGTGCAAAGAGATATTAACCAAATACTTAAACTTTTGTTTAAAAAAATCCCAATTAGTTTCTTCTCTCGGAAATTCATAGCAAAGGTGAAGGAACCGATAATAAAAATCCTCAATTGATTCATTAGGATTCAATATTAGTTGATTAATTCTTACATCCTGATAATAATACCTATCAAATGCTTTATGAATCTCCTTCACCAGTTGGTTGAATGAATGGTTAGAAGAAACAGGCAACGTGTGATACCATCTCTTAACACGACCTTGAAATGTGAGGGTGAGCAATCTAGCCAGACATCAAGATGGAAAACTTGACACAAATGTTCCTGAAGAGTCAATTCACTCTTGCCATCAAACTTAAGTTGGGACAGGTTATGAAAAACATTCGCAGGGATGGTAAGATTAGACTCTTTAGAAAAACATCTTGGGATTATGATTTGTGGAAGACCCATCTTGAATAAGAGATTCAAGGAAGACTCAACGGGAAAAACCTGTTATCTAGCCCTCCTTCTAGCACCATTTGTTGACAGTGCTAGAAATATGTCAACCAAGGGGTTCTCCCAGTTGCCATATATTCTTACAAGTTTGCCTTAGATTTAGCTGTCAACAAGAGACAGGAACGCATGTGTGCCTTTGAAAAGAAAGTAAGTGTGCCTCGTGAGTGTTCGGTTATAAGTGTGTCAAGGTTCTTCTACTGTGTTAGAGCCTAGATTTACCTCAGGCTGAAAAGGTAAGATTCTAGGTTTACATCAAACCACGCTCAGCTTGGTAGCTAGCCCTACCAGGTCAGGAGAGGGCTCTTTCCGAGTCAATCTCAGCAAATTATGATCACTAAGGGCTTGAGATGACTGATATAGTTATTGATCTTAGGCTAGGTATAGATGTAAAGGAGTTTGATTGAATAAAATGTTGTGTTTGTGGGCTCTAAGGAAAAGTAGATTTTGGTTGCAGGGAATGAGGTTCAGTCTTGCAGGGGTCTCAATGGGGCAAGGTAGGCAATTGTATTTGGCACTATAAATTAAGTGAGATGGATGGATCAGAAATAGGAGGAGTTGAAGAGGGCAAGAGAAACCATGGATCCTCTCCAAACAGTGGAAAATATAAAAAAATTAAAGCAAACTTCAAGTAGAGCACTGCAATTTGAATGTATTCTACTTACACTCTTGTTTGATTTAGCTGAGAAGAAATAAGGGAGAAATGATATATATAACACATGAATAAATTCACAAAGACATAAGACAACATTGTACCAAAACAAATGCCACAGGGATCCCAAAGGGTATTGCAAACCCTGGTCTCAATTCCTTAGCCAAAATACTGATATGAATGTACAATGAAGCTCCTTACTTTCTCAAGAGTCCAGCCTGCTAATGACTGAAATATCACAAGATATATACAAAGCATAACTCATCCTAGTCTCTAGGGTTTGAGCTCACAATTTTAGGAGTTGTTCCAACCAATTCTAAACTGAGAACTATAAATCAGGCAGTGGAACAACATGCCTCTAGTAACAAGGGAACTGATTCATTCAGTTTCAAACAACTTTTTAACTGATGAATCTACCTACAAAGTGAAAATTTGACATATTTACATCATGATCCATCAATTTACATGAAATTACATCACAAATTTGACATTAAGAGAGTGAAAAAGTCAAACTGGCCAAAACTGGGAGAAAAACAGAGCAATACTTGGTCAAACTGGCAAAATTTCCTCTATGCACTTCGCTTGTTTGGACCCACTTTTGAAGGCCTTCCTGATGTAGAAATTAGCTCCAAGTATCTACCTGTCTACTTTCTAACTCAAGTGGAATGTTTCAATTTGGCCTTCATTTGCCCTATCAAAAATCAAATCTCCCAAGACTACTTCTTGTGTGTCAAAATAAGGGCAGTAAGGTCATTTTTTGAGTGTTTTTGACCTTTTTGAGGGCTCAAAACCTGCCCATCTTGGCCATAGGTAGGAAAGCATAATTCTTCATGACAAATCCAAAAATGCTGAGTTTTTGTGATTTAGAGGCTCCAAGCAAAAGCGAGCGCCACGTGGTGTGGCGCATAGGGCAGAAATTCCTGTTTTTGTGCCAAAAAATTTCAAAAAGGCAAAAAGTGCCCCAAATTTTTTCAAATTTGGGCTGATTCTTCTTCATTAAGAGCTATGTTGGGCCAAGGAAGCCTCAGCCAATATCTGAAGTCGATCATGCTCCTTTCGCCTCTTTGATGCCTTCTTCAATTTTGCCTTTAAGCTCCTGATTCTCGCCTTGCAAACTTTGTTCCTCGCCATGTAATGAAAAACCATGTGTCTCAATAATTTTTTCTCCTTGTTGGCCTTATTCAACAATCTCTCTAAGTGGATGTTGGCTCTTTCAAGCCAAGACTCTCGATCGGCATTGATCTCTTGCTCAAGTGAAGTGAGCTCCACCCTCCTCCTTTGGGCAGCTTGGCGATTCTCCCGAATGTTTTGTAACTCCATGATTGCTTGCTGATCTTCCAGCTGCTTATTTCTCTGCTCCAAGTATTTTATAATCCACTTAGCCCTCTCCAAGTTGAGGGACAAGGCTGCTGCTCTTGGATGGTTTCTTGATGAGGGTGTAAAAATGAAGGATTTTAGGGACTGTTGGGATAGGGTTTAGTTAGGGAAATAGGGAATGATTTGGGAGTTTTTGGTATAGGACTAGGGTTTGGGAATTTGTATTTGGGATTTTGGGAAATGGGAATTGGGATATGGGATTAGTGAACTTAGGGGTATGTGAACTTAGGGAATAGGGAAATGAGGTAAAATGGAGTCAGGGAGTGGAAAGGTGGACTTGGTGGCCAAAACAACAGTTCAAACCCTAGGCAGCAGTTTGCTTTGAGAGATTTCAAGAGATAGGGTTTGATTTCTTTTTTAAACCATCACCATACATCAACCACCATGAAACAACCACCAAACTTGGATGAAAAACAGTGGTAGAGGCTCAACCTACTTGAACAAGTGATGATCCACAAGTTTCGGGCAATTTGGAGAGAATTGGTGAAGATTTTAGGCTTTCCGGTTGTATGCACCGTGCATCAAACCCAATGCGCCACGCCAGTTATGTGCGTCGTACCCATGTAAATTTGCACTGGAAATCGCAGCCCAATGCGCCTCGCCACCAAACCCAGTGCGTAGTGCATTTTGTAGGAGACTTTTGGAGGCCTTCCCGGTGTCCAAATTGGGCGAAGGATAGCTTGTTGGAAATTTTATTGAGCATACTTTCCAACCCAACTATAATGTTTTAATTTGGAGTTCATTTTCCCTATCAAAAATCAAATCTCCCAAGACTAGTCAAAATGTGCCAAATGAGGCTGCCTAAAGGCAGAGTGCTGTTGCAGTCAACTTTTGAAGGTCTTCCTCAACTCCAAATTGAGCTCATGATAGCTCATTGGAAATATTTTTGTGTTTAATTATCATTTGGCTCATCAAACAATTCATTTGGCCAACCAATCTAGGATAAAACTTGATTTTCCCAAGGTCACTTCGGAGGTGCATCAAGTCTCCCGAGGCACTTGTATTTTTGATATTTCTCTAAAACCATGACACCTGTGTAAAAAGTGAAGGAGGTTTTTATTCCTTGGCCTATTTTGGAAAAAATATCCTCTCATTTTTTCCAAATTCATCTTTCCTTTCTTATAAACATCATTTGACTAAAACCTACCCCGATGTGTGGAATAGGGGATTTGTCGAAATGAAGTGAAATGAAGGGGA
>APFE031058771.1:4775-33615 GCA_000404065.3 Pinus taeda
ATTAATACTAAATTTAATAAGTTTTTTAGATGACATTATAACAAAAATTCTAATAAGATTTGGAATTTTAAAATGAGTTAAAAGTTTAAATTTAGATCATTTGGTTTTTTTTTATAGAGGTGCGATCGAGCCATAGCGGTAGATTGAGCCCCTATTAAGCATGTATATGGATTGATTGAGGGTACCCTTGATTGCTTTATTGAAATTTGAAATTTAGGCACTTGATCGAGCACTTTAAGTGCTTGATCGAGCTTCCTAAGTCCTAAAATTAGCAATTTCAATACTCATTCTGCAAAAAAAATATGCAACTTCATTTTGTACCCTAGTGGTCTTAGGGCTAAATTTGTTCTTAAGTGGTAGAGTTGATCATGTTGGATTCATGAAGGAATCCTCTACCCAATGGCATATGACTTTTATATTTTCAAATTCATATGGTATTTTTCATCTAATTTCTTTTGAACATAATGCTTGAAACTTTTTTGAACTGCTTTATAGAAGTTGAATAAAAAATCAATATCATAAAATATACATAATGAAAAATTTTCAATAAATACTACTATATTTGTCTACGAGCTATCTTCAAAAGAGTAATTTTGCTTTTTTTAATTTATTTAAATAGTTGAAAAAACCTTACGTGAACACATTTGTCTGCAAAATGCGATTGAAATATTACGTTTCCAACCTCGCAAAATAATAAAAGATATATTTTTGCGTTAAAAAATAATTTTTAATATGTAAAACTTAGCTCTGTGTGTAGATCATGCTCATATATATATATAAATCATTTTATACTAAGTTATGTTAGTGAACACACACATACCTCTTAAGATCTGTGAAAAATTGTAGGGACAAACATTTTATTTAATGAAAAATTGACATATTATATGAAACTAAATATTAAAAAAAAACATATCATTAGGACAAGAAAATAATTCCCCACAATTTGTCTTTTTACTCTGAATCAAAATTCACAGTGCTTATATGAATTTTGAGGGCTTCAATTTGATAAAAGAGGAAAAACTTGAAATTTCATAGCCACATTTGGCCCAAAAGTGTAACCCATCTTCATGATTTTACCCTTGTTGGAGAGATGGATTCTGCATTCATGTTCATAATGCCCAAATTTCTTACAGTAATAATATTGGACATTGAATTTTCTCCATGTTCTGCTTCTCTATGTTTTTATAAAGGTCTCGATTGCTCTATTGTATGATGATGTTATGATATGCCTCTACCTCAGACCTCTACCTTGTTTTTTGTTGCCTCTATATCCACTACCTCTACCTCTACCAAGAGAGATTTGTGCTATGAAAGCTTCTTCGATGGAATCTTTTGGTAAGTTAAGTCATGTTTCGTGTTCGAGAAGTGATCCAATCAACTACTCGACTGAAAAAATTGAAGAATATTTGTATTCCATAATGGATGTTACAACCGTCTCATATTTCTTGGGTAGGCTTCAAAGAAATATTTTAACAACTTTTTTATCTATAATGATTTCACCAATGTGTTTGATCTGGATGACTATGCCCATGATCGAATCATGAACTGGTCCAGATTCTCTGTGTCAGTCATCTTCAAGGTTTTGAACTGAGCCCTCAACATCTGTAATTTAATAGTCTTCACTGTATCACGATACCTTGATAGGAAACTTTCAAAATATTGTAAGCTTCTTTTGTTGTTGATGTGTAGGTTATGTTGTCAAAGATAAAGTCATTGACTAATTTTTGTATCTAACATTTGGCTTTGTTTTCTTTCTTCCTCAGTTCTTCAGAAACATTCCTCTGATTATTGTTCATGGATGTTAATGCTCCTTGAGTAGGCTTTACATAACTATTCTGCATGGTATCCCAAAACTCTTGGGCTTAAGTGTCTTCATTCGTAAAGACCAAAATTCATAATTTTTGTCAAACCATTTTTTACCATTTCCATTCCAAAACTTTAAAAATCTCCTTAAAAAATATGCAATGCCCTCTTCTTACAAAGATATTTAATACACCATATTTTTTTGTTATTTTTTTGTTTCAATAACAAACTCCTTCTCTTCACTCCTTCCCTTCACAAGAATGTGATAGTGGCTCCTCCTTTCTTTCTAAACACACCCCTTTTATTTTTGAATCTCCCTTTACACTTTTTTTTTTTTTTTTTAAATTTATAAGAACCTTTCTTTCGAGAGCTTCGGGTTTCATTAAAAATGAATCACCCTTTATAAAACTTAGATATAGATTGAAATATCAATTTTTTCTAATATAAATGAGTGATTTTTTTATTAATACAAAACCCTTTTTGATAAAAAAAATAGAGCTCTGAAAAAGGGGCATTTTAGAGAATTCACGAAGTCTTCGTTCAATTTTTGCGTTGAATTTCCTTTTGTTTGTAGTAAGATCTTTTAACTGTCGCGACACTTTTAGAGAATTCGTGTAGCCCACATTCAATTTTGAAATGAATCAGAAGGTCGTACTCATTCTCCTGGACCTTTGAAACGAAAGCTCCACCTTTGAAACGAAACCTCCGCTCTAAATTTGCTTCAAGTTGTCATCACACTTCCTGATACGCTGGTTGTGCGATGGGTCATTGAATTTGTTAAGTTCTCCGCTATCATCGCACTTGGAAATGTTGAAAGTTTCCTTTCCTTTCTCCTGTATGTTCCAACACCACACCGAACACAGCTTCTACGAAACAATTCTCCCTGCTCTTTGGAAAAATTCTGCTCTACCCTTCTTCACGTGGTTGAAGATAATCTGCTCTGTCGGCCTTCACATGGTTGAAATTAGTCTGCCCTGGTCTTCATGGCCGTTCATCTATGTGGTTGAAAACAACGTTGTATCTACACACAATAGTATTGAGAAAAAGAAAAGGAAAAACGTATAGAGCACGCTTCATCGTCTGCTAATGGTATTCTTTAATGTCTCCGTTGTTATATCTATGCATGGGTGCCACGACTTCAAGTTTTGGGCTACATTTGTTGAAAGCAGTATCACATAGAAGACACGTGTCGATCTTACTCGCTCTGCTCCCTCATTATATCAGGGACTCTGCCACTCATTCTTCTCAACGCAAATTATCAGTTAGTAATTTCACTGTTATTGATGTTATTGCTGCTGGTGATGGTATTTTATATTTTTGCATCCTGAAGGGGATGAAGAATATGAGTGAGGAGAAGGCTTCTCAAGCGACTGACGCGACAAAGGGAATGGGGCAATCCATCATGGGAAAAGATGGAAAAGCTTTGGAAGTCTTCAAAGTTTCCTTTCCTTTTGTAATGACAGTCACAAATCTCTTTGATATACGGTTGAATATATATACTAAAATATCCGATTTTTTTTTTAAACTCTATGTTAAAGGAGAAACATAAGTATATTTCAATTTCATTTGAAAAAAAAGCATTCAATTGACATAGATAATTAAGCACTCTACTGCGGCATCCTAACACCTAAGTCCTTACTGAACCTATCGATGATGACAATACAATTATTATAAATATATTTCAATTTCATTTGAAAAAAAAGCATTCAATTGACATAGATAATTAAGCACTCTACTGCGGCATCCTAACACCTAAGTCCTTACTGAACCTATCGATGATGACAATACAATTATTATTCAAATATGATAGTTTATGTAATTTAAAATAAATACTTAACTTTAAAATCTTGAAGTCCCGCAAAAAGAAAAATGTCAAATAAACATAGCAAGGTAATTAAAATTAGTAAGGAATATTCAACCTATCGCACTTCCTTATGTTATCCTGATTTCTTATTTTGAAGAGCGAGAAGCCTTATAACAACACATCTACTTTCAACGATCTTCAGGGAAACAATCCCATTATTGACCGAGAATTTTCCAATCGATACTGGTCATATGTTCGCTTCTAGGTGATCTCACGATGTTTCATCAACTTTGGCCACATGTCACGGATTCTTCGAATTCAAATTTAAAATTTTAGCGATCATACTTATCATCGATAAAAGGTCAATCATCCTTCAAATTCAACTTGATATTATATATCAGGTATATGCGTTTCGGATGTAAGACATTTTAAATATATTTTTAAGGGTATTTCAATTAATTTTTTTTAAATTTGGCTGAAACGTTTTTAGAATGGTAAGTCGTACTGTCTATGAAGTAGAGGTTTGTTCTCGCATAAATTAAGAGTATCCCCTGCAAAGTGATTTTTCGCCTCTATTTTCAATATTAGAAACTAAATAGAATTCCTTGTGATACATGAGATAATTCACACAAAAATTCACATATAATTTATTGGGTGTGGAGACTGACTATCTTCTTGATTGAGATATCTCATTACTTTGGACCCCAATAACTAACAAGGCAGCAATGGACTCTGTATAATCGCCTTCAGGCGGGCGATGAGAATTTTAAAAGCGTCGTAGTAGGGGTTCAAGGGCAGTGCTCCCAAAGCGAAAATTATATGAAAATATGCCTTGCAAAATATTCTAATTTTGTAGTCAATATGGGTCGTTCATTAGGCAATAGATTTGATGGTAGAAGTTATGCTAATTTAGGGTGTTTTTCCCTTAAAAACAATTGGAAATAATTAATTCCTACTTGTCTATGGTTGTAATTATCTAGTTGAGGAGTTTGTTCCTACATAATAGGAATAAGCTAGAATATAGTTTCTCCTAGTTTAGTGTGTGGTTGAGAGAATCTCTCAACCACACTATTGTACGTCTAAGATAGCATTCCTATCTTGAGACTATTGATTGCATAAATATGTGTGTAATTTGCTCATTCAACAATTAATAGAATATATTTTGAGTGACTACAATTTTATCTTGGTATCAGAGCCCTGTGAGGGCCTGCCCCTCCTGGGCTTGGCCCCTCCTGGGCTGAGGGAAAATAAAGAGTTTATTATATGTTGTTTGTACATCAATTTTTTTTAAGAACAGCGCCTTGCTGCAGATTATTCTCTGAGTTTTGGCTCCCTTCTTGCATGTGGAGTATTGCTCGTTGGTCGATTGACAGTGCTGGAGATGGGGTATCGATCCCCATACCTCTCGATGAGATCCACTCAAGAAGGTGTGAGCGATTGCTGCGTTAGATATTGCTGTAAGGAATCAAGACCTGAGGCATGTAAGGAATCAACTCGAATTGTAGAGCATGGAAGTCATATTGTGGATCCCCAACGACATGTTCGGATCAAAGGGAGTTGTTTGGATCTGAGGCGGCATGCCAGGAAGCAGAGAGATTTCCTTTATGGAATTAGTCGCCTGTAGCCTGTTCTCTTCTAGACGGAGAAGGAAGGGATTACCGGATAGGCTTCGGGGGCCGAGGAAGTCAAGCCCGTGGTTGCGTTGGAAAGGGGAAGGAGATGCGAAAGGGGTCGGGGGAATACCCGTGAACTCCTGCACCATGGCGCGGAAATTGGTGGTGTCCGTCGTTAGAATCGTAGTCGGTGCCCTCCAGGAGGCTCTGGAATGCTTCTTCCTCACCTTGGAAGCCGACGCAGGATCCAGCGATAACCGGCTCGCGCTGGATGCAGAGACGAACCCCGACACTGAGCCGCTGCCATTCAGCCGCATTGATTCTCATGGCACTTCTACTTCTATGACATGCTCTTGTTATAAATAATCCTGATGGAGACGATGATTCTTCAGCATATTTATCTCTTTTTTTTCCTGAGAGCTGCTGGATTTCTCTTGCCGTGTTATATCATGGCATGGGCAGTAAGCATTTTGCAGCGCCGGAGGCAGAGACAGGAGGCCCAGGAGCGCCCTTGACGTGATGCCGACTGTGAATATCTGTTGTGAAGTCATGAGTTTGAGGCATTAAACATCAAGCTTGGCAAAGGAAGAGTGTTGATTACCGGTCAGCATGGGGAGTCAGGCCATTGAAGATCTCGCTAGATGTATCTTTAAGATTAGATCAGCGATGCTTCGGAGTTACATTTAGATCTCGCATCAGCCGTAGAGATGGTGATGGCTTCCGGGGCCGATTGGAGCCTCCAGAGCGAGCAGGGGTGGATCAGCAATGCGCTCGAGGGTGCCGGGAGTCCGCCATCCAATGCTGAGGTCATGCAAGAGGTTGCCCTGATGTCGCAGACGAATTTATAAAGGCCTAGCATTAATGTTACTCAGCCTGAGCTTGTTCCTCATTTGAATTGGAGGCGGCAGAACAGGACTGAAATGGTTTCTCGCTCAGTCGCTCTTGCCACAAGCGAGGCCCCCCTCGTACTGGTGGTGCTACGAATGCAAAAAGGAGGTTACGCCAGAGACTAGGGTGTTCCTCGACCTCAATCTCAATCTGAACTCGAACCCGAACCCGGTCTGCTACCTTTGCCAAGAAGGTTTCTTGGAGCGAATTTATGCATCATCATCAGTTGTAGCTAGAATTGGAATTGGAAGTGGAAACCCCCATGAAAACCGTCTTCTCTGGAATGAACCGTCCCAAAGCCTCTACTTCCACGATTTCTTTGGGGTTATTCGTTCCTCGCCTTACAGAGCCCTGTCCCTGGATAATGATGATCACGATCACAATTAGTCTAATGAAGGTGAGGGAGAGAACTCTATCGACTATTTGGACTGCTTCTCTGACGGGATTGATTCTGATGGCCACTTCTTGCCGGAAGGCCGAATCGTAGAAGAAGAAGAGGAGCAGCTATGGGAAAATTTGGGCGTTTCCGAGAATTTTTATGCCGCCAGCGAAGGTGAGGTCAAACCGGAAACTTCCAGAATATGGGAAGAAAGCCCTCAAATGATCTGGGATGAGTTTGAGGTGAAAATTGATTACGAGGCAGGAGGTTGAGATCTCGAGATCTGCTTGAAACCAGTTCCCTTGGCATCACGTCAAGATCCCTTGGTTGTCTAGATAGATCGTTGTGGATCAGATGAGAACAGGCGGCGGAGGATCGATCGCTCAACTGCGATCTGCCGAATTGAGAAGCTCGCAAATGGAGGAGGCGCAGATTCCCCAGGTCGCGAGATCAAATCGGTCTGTTATCTTCTGCAGAAGTACTGCGCTTGGTCTCCATGCATGTGTCAGCCACACTAGCTGTGGATATTTCCTGACTTTGCCTGCAGCTTCTAGGATGAGGATGGGGAATCGGAGTTGAGGCAGCGACTGCAGAAGGCGATGGTGGCGGAGGGGGCGATCGGCGAGGAAGAGGATCAGTACCTACAACACAACCATCACCTGCACGAGGTGGTGGGGCATTACCCATCGATGAGGGTAACGCGCAACCAATGCCGCTCCATGGTGGTTGAGCACGTCGGGGCGCTCATAAGCACTGTGTGGTCCATGGTGCGCCAAAAAACCTGGTGAGATTTGCTGATTCCATGAACAGATGGAGTCCTGTTGTGCATGAGAGCCGCAACTTGATATTCGAAAGAGGGAGCAGGCTCAATCGATTTGTGCTATGTTCGCCCCGTAATCGGTCGGATCTGCTGGGGTGCTGCGTAAACCATGAAGATCGTTGGTGAGTCTTCTGGTGCGGTGAGTGTGGAGACGCGATCTGATGCAAAGGAAGCGTGGATCTGGAACGAAGGGGCCGAAGGTACGTGCTCACAGTGGCCATTGAGATCGGTGTATCCGCTGCCAAGCTGTGTGTGGAGGTCGAGCCGGAGGCCGACCTGTGTGAGTTTCAATCCACGAGATCGAAGGACCGGAAACTTCCGTGGAGGCAGAGAAAGCTTGGGCAGAGGATTTCTTTCACTTGGCAAGGTGCTATGGAGGCCATCAGTTTGAAATGAGGGCCGATTAGCATGGTGATGGACCAGCCATAATAGTTGCGTTCGAATTTCTTTGGTAATACGCTGCCACTGCAATAGTAAAATGTGGTATTTATAAATGTTTTGGAATTATAATCATTGAGCTTACCTAACTCAATGGAGTGATTTTGTTAGAATTAGCTACTCTAACAAATCATGCAGGTAAATCCAAGGCAATTAAATCAGAAAGATGATGCAAATGTGGAGGGTAACAAGGTTGAATTGCACCAAATATTAATTTTGTGCAACAATGATATCAAAGGAGCAACGACAACGTTTATGGTGGACAACAAAGTAGATTTTTTGTTTTAGTGTGGTTTGTGGAATAGACTCCCTAGCATGTTATTGTAATAGTCATTGTATGTACCAGAAACTCCAAATGTTGAACGTAAGCCTTGTAAAGGCATTTGAAAGTTCGTGGTGATCTCAAAGCCACTTTGTAATGGTTTATGGTCAGCCTGAAACCATCTTTTATCACTTGAAAGTGAGGGTTGGTGGTGAGCCAGAAACCATCTATATAGTCTTTGTGACTGAAGTGCCTTTGTGGCCAGCTTGCCTTTGTGGCTGAATGGTTGGTGGTGAGCTAGAAACCATCTATATGGTTGAAGCTAGCTTGCCTTTGTGGCGGAATTTCCTGTGTGGCCTGAAGTTCCTTTGTGGCTATGTGTACATGAGAGCTTTGTGCTCGTAGGAGCAGGTGGGCTGTAGAACACCTGGCTCAGACTTAGATGATTTTCTCTGAGTAAAAGGGGATTGGCGTTTTTTTCGCGGTAACAGCAATGCCAGGAAGGCCAACTGGCGCCTATGTTAGGCAATTAGTCGCGCCAATAGGTGCGGGTTTTTAGTTAAGGATCGCGCCAATTCACCTTCGAGGGGATCTGCAGGAAGCCTCAACTTCGTTTTGACGGTCTGCAAGGGGTGCAGGATCGGAGAAGTTGCAGATCTATCCGGGAGAGGCGGATCGGATAAATTTTGATCAGATCAATTCTTCGGCTATATTGGAAATGCCAAATTTGTAGATTGTTGATCTGTCCGAAGATGGAAAATTGTGTTTTTGGAGGTTTTGTACATGCAATTCGTGTGATGATGGTGGATTTGACTATCATGACAAGTAGTCATTAAGGGGCGGAGTTGGAAATAATTAATTCCTACTTGTCTATGGTTGTAATTATCTAATTGAGGAGTTTGTTCCTACATAATAGGAATAAGCTAGAATATAGTTTCTCCTAGTTTAGTGTGTGGTTGAGAGAATCTCTCAACCACACTACTGTACGTCTAAGATAGCATTCCTATCTTGACTATTGATTGTATAAATATGTGTGTAATTTCCTCATTCAACAATTAATAGAATATATTTTGAGTGACTGCAATTTTATCTAACCCTGAGTTTATATGAGGGAATTGTATTGCGGTTGTAGATTATAACTTTGTGAAAGAAATAGAGAGGAAATAGTGTAATAGCGAAAATGAAATTACAGCGAATTTGTTGTAGATTGTATCTCTTCATTTTGCTGGATAATATTAAGGAAGGATTGGTTGTTTCTCCATGGGTGTAGTCCAAATTAGGTGAACCACATATATGATCCAAATGGAAAATAACATCTACCCATGGTATTAATCTACCCATGGAATTTACCCATGTTATTCATCCATCCCTCAAATTTACCCATAGTATTGTAATTGTTGGAATATGTAATTCCTACTTGTCTATGTTGTGGTTATTTCTATCTAGACGAGTCTTCCTATTTTGTTTCCTAGATTTGTGTGTGGTTGAGATATTCTCTCAACCAACAGATTATGTGTCTAAGATAGTTTTCCTATCTTGAGACAGCACTTCCTATATATATATATTTGATTAATTGAAAATAAATTTCCTTATGGAAATTGAATATGCTATTAGAGCCCCTAAGAGCTTGGACCCTCCTGGGCCGAGGAAAATAAGAATATATGTATTCTGTTTGGGTGTCTGTCTTTATATTTGTCCATCACATTGTTAAGTGACTGTGAGGCTGATATCATAGTGCAAAGTTGTCAAGAGAATAGAATAGCAAGTAGTGGGCCGTGAAGGGTTTCTGCATGGCATATTTGGATGGAGGCAATCACACCATGTTTCTGCTACAAGATTGTCTAGCTAGTAGTGTGATAGTTCCGGACTGGTGAAGTGCAAGCCCGTGATCACCTGAAGATCCTTCTATGACTTTTGTGCACATACCACCTTCTCACATGGTGAGAGCATGGTAAGAGCATGGCGAGAGGAGACTGTGTTGTGGAGCACTACTTACTATGTAGAAAATCTATGATAGTTAACCCGATAATGGAATAAAAATCAAAGTAGAATACTATAACCTACTTCTACTATCAATTTGCGGAAGCTTAAAGATTGAGCTGAACAATATAACAAGAAGAAGAAGAATCAATGGCACAATACACATGAAAATACTTTGGGGAAAGCCTTAGCTAAAAAGCCCACACTATTGTATTATCATACATGGTGGAAATACATAGGAGTTATATGAAGCCTTAACTCTCATAGCTAGCCAGCTCTGATGCATTATCTTCAAAGCCCCATGATGCAAATGGCCCAACGACTTATGCCACAACTCGCCAATGTCTTGTCTTTGAACCAATTCTGCTTTCGTACTCAATGTTGTACAATCATCTACCTCTAGTTTATAGAGATTCTTCACTTGAATCCCTATCCTCTTGGTCTGACCCATGACTATGTGTCTTAAGAAAACGTTTCCTTTACTAAAGACAACATCGTAGCCTTTGTCCTCCAACATCGTGACCGATACCAAATTCTTCTTCAGTCCAGGCACATACATCACATCTGTCAAGGTGAAAGGAACTCCATGCTCCCTCTTAAAAGCAATTGTGCCCACTCCTGAAACATTATACCTTCTGTCATCACCCATCTTTACGCGCATCTTGAGTTCTTTATCCTCCAAGGCACTGAATAAATTTTTATAACCAGTCATGTAGAATGAGGCTCCACTGTCAAGATACCAGACACAATCCATCATCAATGACACCATGCATGTGATGAGGGTAAAGTCCATTTCGAAGTGAGAGGCTAATGCCTCACATTCCGATCCTTCCAATGATCCTTTCTTGGACTTATTCGATGGGAAATTAGTGGCATAGTGTCCCATCTTGCGACAATTAAAGAAGATTACTTTTGACATGTCACCCTTCTTCGCTCCATGAGAAGAATTTGATTTGAAATGGGAAGCCTTCCCCTTCCCTTTCCTTGCCTTACTTGCTAAGGCCAAATTTTCTTTATCATCATTCTTGGATAAAAAACCATCTCATGTGCTCCTCCTGATCTCCTCCTGCATAAGATTTGACCCCAGTCATTCCCAATCCAACATTTCTCCCTTCCAATTCACAGAGTCCTGGTAGCTATTCCAACTCTTTGGAAGGCCAAGGAGAGCAAGGCTCACTATATCATCATCGACAATAATTATTCCCACACTCTCAAGCTCATCTCTATAGGTGGTGAGCTTGTTCAGATATGTGGAAATAGTATCACCCTTCTCCATCTTGATTCTTCGAATATTATCCTTGAGCGCCAATTTCTTCTGGTCATTATTGTTCTGGTAGAGGTCCTTCAATGTCTTCCACATTGAAAATGAAGTAACCTTCCCATGGAGACTCGAGACAATATTATCTTGAACTCCCTCAAGGATGATCTGTCTTGCCTTCGCCACACTTCTTCCACTTAGCCAACTCTAGTGCATTAGTTGAAGTTGGCTTTGTGATTTCTTGATTAATGAATCCCTTCAAGCCATTGTCTTCTAATACAACTTCCACTCTATCTTTCCATGATATGTAATTCGAGCTACCTTCCAAGGCTTACTCAAGTCTCAAGCCATAGAATTCCATTGGTCAACCTCGAAGTATGATATGAATTCGATTTGCACCTGCAACACCTAACTTCAAACATTGAATTATCTTCTCAATATATTGTTCACAGCTCCAATATTATGTAGAAAATTTCTACAAATCTAGCTCCGATACCACATAGAAAATTTGTGATAGGTTAACCCGATAATGCAATATAAATCAAAGAAGAATATTATAACCTACTTCTACTAAAAATTTGGGGAAGCTTAAAGATTGAGTTCCACAATATAACCAGAAGAAGAAGAATCAATGACACAATACACATGAAAATACTTTGGGGAAAGCCTCAGCTAAAAACCCCATACTATTGTATTGTCATACATGGTGGAAATACATAGGAATTATACAAAGCCTTAGCTTTCACAGCTAGCCAGCTCTCTGTACAATCCTCATAGATGCTCACAACCAATCTTGGCTTCTCTCCAGCCTTCCTCTCTTCCCTCCAAGCTCCTATTTCCTTACATTGTTCCTTTCGGATTATTAGCCTATTACCAAGTGGAAAACAACCTTCAAAACTCCGCAATCCTCAAGGATGAATCCTTGACTGCATGCATGAGTTTTCTCCATGAGAAAACACATGCAACTGATAGTACACTGTCCTTGAACATTTATCTCAACTAGATCTTTCTCAAAATAGACATGCATGAGCTTCTAATGAGGGAATCTTTAGTTAACTGGAGTAGCACTAGTTGAGTGCATTAATGCATCAACTGACTGTTAACTCACTATTAGTTCCTCAAATAGTTTGGAACTAATTTAACTGGACTTAACTCAATAAACTAAGTTAACTAATTACAACTCAAATATAACTCAATATTATCTCTTTAATTTAAGGGATAACACTTGCATGACTTTAGAAAGACTTCTAACTTGAATTTCTTCAACTAATTAATTTAAAATTAATTAATTAATTATTTCCAAGTCGCTGTTAAGACTAAATTCAATTTTAATTAACAATTTCATTGAAAGAAAAATTAAATTGGAATATTCTTGTTGCCATATTTCACATGCTGGTCGATGTATTATGATGGTGGTGGTGCCTTCGCATGAGAGGGTGAGTCTTGGTGAACTTGACCTTGGTGTTGCTGGAGTGAAGTCATTTAATCTAAAGTCATTTTTAGGTGGTGTTTTGGCTTCTGGTGAGTGGAGTTTTGAACGGATTGCTAAGAATACCTGCTAACAGATTGGTGGTGCCATGGATCTGCATGTTTGTGGATATTTGTTGTAGTGGATCTGTGCTCTGCTCAGCGGATTCGTGGTGAGCCACCTGTGTGGAGGAGGTGCAGACATATTTTGAGTACATTGATTGGTGGATTAATTCTGCGTTACAATACAGTGGATTTGAGCTAAATTCGCGAAAGGAGTGGAGCCGTGGAGCGTTTAATGTCAAATTTCTGGGTGCTCCAGCAGTCATTTGCCTCACATATTTCTGGTAAGTTAGGACAAAGAATTATTCTTGCAAACTTATGTTATAATCTAATTTGTGCTAAGTTGTTAGTGTTGTGTTGTGTAATGGTGGTGACCTCCAAAAATTGTTGCAAAGGGAGGTGTGAACATCATTTCCTGGAGTGAACTATTTGAAACTTATTTACACCGTAATTCTTGACAAATGAGTGTGGAGAGGCCGAGTGTAGCAGTAAAGTGCTACAATAGAGCACTAGAGGTTGTGTGTGCTAAGAGTCGACCTATGTTGGGTTGTTGTTGGAAGTCCGGTGGGAGTAATGGGGCTGAACAACAGAAGGAAGGAGTTGGATTCCTTTATTTTTACGAAGGGGATCATTCTTTGCAGCCGTAAGGATGCTTTTCTCAACTACCATAAGATCAAGGAATGACCAACCAACATTTCCAGGAAGGAGTTCGCCCCTTTTCTTTCCACCTGAACAAGATTTGGAATATGCAACATACTCTAGGTTTTATAGAGAAGAGGTGGACTCATGTTGTGAGCCTCTTCGATGGACTCTACGTTGAAGCCTATGCCAAATGATTCATTTCCATTTGGCATGAAATTTTATTATGTTTCCACTAAAATCTAGTTGGATCCAGCTTGTAACATAGTTAGTCGCCAGTGTATGTTTTGTTTTCAATGTTCGAATAATTTTTTATTGTGTTATAGATAGAATATCATTCTCATATGTATTATTGGTGTTGTGGCCATTGATGCCAAGGTTCAATTGAATTCTCTAACTTACACCACCTTTTTGTGTGTATTAATATGTCATGTCATTGTATTTCGGGTGGTCATTGAAGCGACATTGGTATGACCAACTATTGTCACAATTGTAAGTGTGTTGGAACTGGTCATTCCAACAATACACAAATTTGTGGATTTGATGAAGACATAACACTAAATAAAACATTAGAGGAGCTTCATCAAATATTAAAGGATGATGGACCACAAAGTGAAAGTTTGTGGAATAGACTCATGATCATGGTGTATTATGAGTCACATATTGTAATTAGAGCAAATCTACAAGTCATATGTTGTTTTGTAATGGTCAGTTGTGGTTCTTGAAATGTTTTATGTACTTGCTATAAGATCTAGAGAGACATGTATACCCTTTGTTATGTGTTCCCTCTGTAAGAGAGTTTAACACCTTCGAAGAGTGCGTCATGTAGGATGGATACACTTGTGTGCGGCATATTGGTTTTAGACTCCATAAGGGGAAATTTTATATTTAAGGGGAGTCCATCGAAAGGTTGGATGAACCATGTATATGAAGGAATTCCTGGTAGACTGGCGGTTGAAGCAGTTGGGAACTAATGGATTTCGATAGATCGTTATTTCTTTATATGGACATCAAAAATTGCATGAACAAGATAAAAGGTGTAATTCCCAGATTGGACCAGATGTAGATTTTGTAGATTGATATTGATACAAGTACTCATTAAGGGGGTGTATTGGAACTTGTAATTCCTACTTGTCTCAGTTGTGATTCTTTCTATGTAGAGGAGTCTGCTCCTATTTTATTTCCTATATTTTTCTGTGGTTGAGATATTCTCTCAACCAACAGATTGTGTGTCCAAGACAGTTTTCCTATCTTGAGACAACACTTCCTGTATCTATATATATATATATATATTATCATATTTGATTAATTAATAATAAGTTGCATCCACCAATGGTGTATTCATTAACCTATGGTATTTTCCCATGGTATTATATGTGACACCAACCCACAATATTCGTTCAACTATGGTATTTACCCACCCTTGGAATTTACCTGTGGTATTGTAACCAAAAAAACCTATAAGTGACGAGTTGAATTTTGTAAAAGGAAAAATTTTCTACCACAATATAACATTTACAGTTATTATATTCTTTAATAATAATAAAATCTTTGTGTTTGTTTTTTTTATTATTTTGTGTTCTTCTTTTCTTCTGGAATTTTAGTTTTTCAGACCTTAGGGGCCTCTCCCCCCAAGATCCAGTTCATTTTTTTTAGATCTTGGGGGCCTCCCCCTAAGATCTAGATCAGTGGTATCAGATTCAAGTTACAAATCCATGTGAATGAGGGTTTGATGCATATTTCAATTTGAAGGTTTTGCAGAAATATTCAACAATCTTCATGGACGTGCTATGACTTTCACAAATGACTTTCTTGGGCAAAGAAGGAATAATTTTCTCTTTCTCATTTTTTTGCAGGATTTTGTTTTGGGCAATGAGTTTACAACTCATATCTAAAATTTTTGTTGAAGAAATTAGGAATCAAATACCATGTCTGGATTCCTTGTGAAAATATAACCAAATTAAAAAAAGAAGAAGGTTGAATTGAAGTCCGGATGAGGGAGATATCACTGATTTAAAATCAACTATGTTGTAGAATGTTTTTTGACGAAAATTCATGGATGATGGTTTCCCTATCATTTTTTGAATCTTTTTGTGTAGAATTTAAGAAAAATGGTTCTATATCTAGGCTCCTATTGAAAAATCACCCAATCTATAAAGAACAATTGGTCAAATTGGAGTTTGAATGAGGGAGATATCGTTGATTTAAAATTAGCTATTTTTTTAGAACTTTTGTGATGGCGGAACAATTGCAACACAAATTTGAATTTCCATCATCCCCAGATAGCGATTTAAAACACATGGGAAGATGCATAATAATCATTCTATCTCCAAAAGTATGTTATAATAAATATTTTGAGTTATATTGATGGAGTTATGTCAATTTTAAATCAAGAGCAACATTGTGCAAATATGTCATTTCATCGACCATGGCCTCTTCCAGAGTTTGCCATCCTTTGAATCTACTGCTTCCTTGATAGTTCTGGGATCATCATCAATAACAGATAAAGAAAATTTTGATAAGAAAGCAGTTGGACTATACCTTTCTGGCTACTTTCTTTCTCTAACTGATCTTCTCACAATCGGAGTTTGTGGATCTTCATGTTCTGATTCCTTTTCTGTCGTAGAGTCTGATTCATCATCCTTTACCTCAAACTCTATCTTCTTAGGTTCCTTTGGTAGGAATTCATGTTTAATAACATCTTTAACCTCTCTAAACACCACATCACAAATGTACACAACCTTCCTTGTTTCTAGGTTCCAAAGCTTATAACCTTTTAAACCATCCTTATACCCAATAAAGATGTGCCTTTCAAATTTAGTATCCAAATTGGTTCTTGTCTCTTTTGGAACATGTACATATGCATCACATCCAAATAATATCATATGTGAAAGAGAGGGTTTCTTACCAATCCATACCTTTTGTGGGGCCTTATCCTCCAACGATGATGAAGGTGATATATTGACTAGGTAACATGCAGTCTCCACCACCTCTGCCCATAATTCTTGTCCTAACCCAACACCATTGAGCATGCTTCTTGCCTTTTCCATCAACGTCCTGTTAATTCTTTCTACAAATCCATTTTGCTTAGGTGTGTATGGAGTAGTCTTTTGTCGTGCTATACCACACTTCTTTTAGAACTCTTCAAATTCCTTCTTGCAGAACTCTCCATCGTTATGTCCTCTACACCTTTATCTTCTTCTCTGTCTAGTTTTCCACCAGAGACTTAAATTGTTTAAACCTATCAAAGACTTCAGATTTCTCTCTAAGGGAATATATCCATGTATTCCTTGAAAAGTAATATATAAATGATACATAGTACATAGAATTACCTAGTGATGGAACCGATTCAAGTCCAAACACATCACTGTGCACAAGCTCAACACCCTCTTAGCACCAGAGAGGAAGCTCACTCGATTTTGCTTCCCATATACAAAATTGTAACATAAATCAACATCTAGAGAGAAATTAGACATACCTTCTACCATATCATTTCCATGAAGTATTCGAAGGTCCTTCTCTCCACTATGTCCAAGATTTTGCTGCCATAGCATGGTATTTTCTCCAAAGACCACTAGATTTTCTGCTCCATTTTAGAGACCACAAAATTGCTGCACCCATCAATAGTAGTGCTACCATGAAGCTTGTACAGAGTTCCCATCCTAACTCACTACATCAATATCAGTGATCCCTGAACCATCTTGTAGATATCTCTCTCAGACATTGTTTTTACACCTGCATCATCCAACTTTCTTACATAAATCAAATTTTTGGCTAATGTAGGAATATGCAGAACACCGGGAAGTGTTCTAGTCCTTCCACCTTGTAAATTCAACTTGAATTTTCTGCGATCAACACTTCTAGCCTTCCTTTCATCCCCTAAGAATAAATAACCACCATAATATTTATAATACTTGCAGAACCACTCCTTATGGGGCGTGAAGTGAAAGCATGCACGTTAGTCAATCAACCATGCCTCATGATCTACATGTGTACTTGAAGAAGAAGACAAGTACACATCTCCACCTTCATCTGAGGTGGTTTTTGCTTTTGAAGAAAGAGAATCATCATATCCTTTTCCTTTCTCAGGAGATTTAGTTTTACAATCATTTTTTAAGTTCAATTCCTTTCCACATTTCTAGCACACCTTTACAGATTTTCTTAGAGATTTAGATCTCCCACTAGAGGATTTTTTTTTTTTTATATTTTGGTACCTTCCTCATACATACAAGGCATCATCATTCTAGTCCTTCGTATTTTTTTGTCTCATCTCCTCCGATAGCAAGGATGAGACTATTTCATCAAACTACAAGGTAGTCACATTTCTATCTATTGCAACAACCAGATTATCCCACGAATCTGGTAGAGAACACGACAAACTAATGCACTTATTTTCATCTAAAATTTTTATATCAATAGGTAACAACTAGATTACCACAATATTAAAGGTGTTGAGATGTTCTGTCGCTAACTTTGTATCCTTCATCCTCAGGTTATACAACTTTTTTTGTAGGAATAGTGTGCTCACTAGAGACTTAGATTGGTACAAAGCCCCTAACTTGTCCCACAAATCCTTTACTGAAGCTTCCCTAGATAGATTGGTACAAGGTACCTAACTTGTCCCACAAAGCCTTCATCGAAGCTTCTCTTGATACATTCAACAATACTAAATCTGAGATATACAGTCGTATTGTGCTCTTTTCCTTTCGATCCAACTTTGCCTAGTCTTCAACTGACATTACAATTGGTTTAGTACCTAGGTCTACCATGATCCAATGACCGTTATCCACTAGTATATCCTCCATATTGAGTTTCCATAACTCAAAAATATGATCATTAAATTTCTTGATCTCTATCTTTCCGTGGCTTACCATCTTCTTTCACCATAAGAATCAACCCCACAGATCTTCCACTGAACAGGGTCTACCATAGGCCCGTGAAAATCCCCTCAGTGGCAAAGGCATTCCCTTGAAGCCAAACCTACCTCTGATATCAAATGTAGGTTTTAAACCCATACAGAAATTACCTGCATACAAATTCTAAAAACAAAAAATAAACAATGGTGAGAGGGTAAAATACACAAATATTTCCCCTAAATCCCAAAACTGGGACTACAATATTGACTTTTCATTATATTCCTTTAAATGTTACAGTACATATATATACATTTCGAAGCATCCATAAACCTTAATCCATTAACCCTAGATTAGAACATAACCGTAGTTCCCTTGATCAGATCTACAAAATACCATGTGCAAAAACCATGCACAAAACCATACATAGGTCCTCCCACCTAATATAGGGTCTAATTTCTTTTTTTCCTTGCGGAGCCACCCTGGACCCCATAGAGGTTGTTGCCATCTACCCTGTGACTCCCCCGCTACACCCAGGGCAATGAAGCGGGGGTTGGCGCCCTCCCTCTAACCCTCCAACTTCACTACTGGGGCTAGTCATCGAAATAATATAACACACATCTATGCCCAATGTACAACACAATACATGTCAATACACATAGTACAACACAACAAATACACATGTCATGATACCACGACTACACCATGGACATACATAATACCTTATGTCCACAACACAACATGTACGACATGCACATAATACAACATGTACGCTAGTACCGCATGTACAACATGAACATAGTACCACCTATACACAGCACCACCTACATAATGTGTATTCAACATCACATGTACACAAAACCACATGTACATTGTATGTACACAACACATGTACATGACAACACATGCACACAATACCATATGCACGACATGTACACAACACGACCTAAATACAACACCATATATACAACATGTACACAACACTACATGCTCATGGCGCCGCTTCTGCAATCATGCACACAACACCATATATACATAGCACCACATGTATAACATGCATGAAACACCACATGTACATAGCACTACATATCAAACATGTACAAAGCATAATTTTTACACATCACTGCATATCCAACATGCGGAAAAAACCATATGCACACAAAGATGCATATCCAACATGTGCATAGCACTATCTTTACCCAACTCTACATATGTAACATTCATGCAACATTATTTGTACCGTCATGTACATAACATTGCATAAACAACATGTACACACTATATATATGCACAACACCGCATGCACACAACATCACAGATGCAACATATACAACATATACAACACATGCACCACAGTAGCACCAGAGATACAAAATCATGTTGTCCCTACCAAGCAACCATGCTTCCAGTGTCTTATACATGCTTGTCCTAGCATGTTGCAAGACACACTGCTTTCATTTCGCTGATGTGTCCCTCAGTATAGCCTTCCCATAACATATACATAATATAATCACATAGTATCATCTCATAACCACATGATACTGACCTCATTGATTTGAGAGGACTTCTCTTCCAGCTATATTCCTCATGAACCATGAATCTCTTTATGCCATTCACCCACATAAGCAATCATTCCTTCACAAGAATGATCTCTCAAAACCTTATCAGAAAGTGACATATATACATAGACACATGCATATATAGTCATTAGAATAAAAAAAATCATCATCGTGTCAAAAAACAACATACATACATACATGTATATATATATATATAAGCATCAACATGGTCATGATCGCAACATAATTACCAGATAACATAAGGTCTAGGTTAGGAGAACTTCCTTATTTGTGCATAGCATGCACATCATTGAGAACCACAATTCCCAACTTAGCCAATGCAACCATCAGCTCTGATCCATTTAATTTACCTTTTTTGTTTACGTTTCTCATGTTTGTACTCCCACTATCCATTTCGCACAATGGACTCCACCAGCATAACCCATTGTCATAGTCTTACCTTCTATTGCGCTGACTCATGCACTGAGATTCATCCGTGTCTTACATTACTTGTTGGAATTCATTTGTATTTCCTTAAACTCCACTAAATTTCCTCTTTCCCAACCAATTCCCAAGACTCAAAACTTAAATGGAAAGCACAAGAAACAAACAAGATGAAAACCATGAAAACCTATAAGAATACGACACCACAAACAAAGTGGCATGATGATGCACTAGATATAATAAATTTCCAAATCAAGCACAAGAAAATCACAAAATACCAAAAGAATAAGAATAACAACAAACACCATGACTCAATCCCCATGGTACCTAGTGCTTCCAAGGGAAAGCCCAACCTGAGCCTTCTTCAAGATTTTACGGCAATCTCCTTTTCCATGAAATCCCTCGCATCATACTACCATAAACACATAACTAATAGTGCTTAAATAAACATAACAACACACCAATTACCTTGCCTTGTTATGCCAAACACATTTCCTAGAGACTAAACATGTCCAATTCATCTCTTAAGGGACTCCAATTCCCTTTACATATCCACCTATAACTAGCAACTAGTTGATGTACCTATCAAATAAATGTTCATGGCTATAATACTTATTCGCATAATGTCAAACAAAATCAAGGTTAAGAATATTTCTTGTATCCATAGCACTCATTCATTTGGAATTAGGGTTTTCAAACATAACCAAAGGAATTCTTTTACAATTCCTTTCTTTTATCCTTTTTACCTTGTTGCAATTGAGGCTCACTATGTACTATCACATCACACAATTGTTAGTTATATAAACAAATCAATTGTTACCTTATCACACTAATACTAATAATGTTTCCTATAACTATTTACACATGTCAATCACATGTTCCAGATATCGAGACAATCATATCTATTAATTTGAAATATGTAATGTCCCACCTTGGCAAGGTTAGTTTTGTGACACTTAGAGAGGGTCATTTTGATGTAATGATATAATATTATGCATGACATACTTATGTACATGCTTATATGGTATAGACCTAGTTTTGATAACGTGGTTGTTATGTGCTTATGATAATATCTATGGTTGTGTGTATAAGAACTAATTTTGGTTAAGAGCATATTATGAATGTTTTCCCTTTTGGTATCCTAGTTTAGACATATGTCTATGACATGGATGGGGATCCAAGATTGGTACACATAGATCCATGAATAGTCATGGTTATGTGGAACATATGGTTAATTATTATTAATGGATGACATATGATTTGTATGAATATATATCAATAATCTTGTACTAAGCATGGTGTGGCAGGGGACTTGGTTATTTGTAAACGAAGATACTCAAATTACAAAGTGGAAGTCATGATACAAGATTGGTCTGATTATATATGCTTATATTCTATTCAACAAGATGTGGTAGAGGACATGGTTATTTGCAAACAAGGATGCTCAAATTATAAATGATTGTGGAAGTCATAATACATGATTTTTATGATTATATATGCTTAATCCTATACTAAGCAAGACATGACAGGGGATGTGGTTGTTTGCAAACAAGGATGCTCAAATTATAAATGACTCCAAAAGTCATTTCTCTAGAACCAAAATGACTTTGGAAGTCATGCACAATCTTTGGTAAAATGTGAATAAGTTAATTATGAAATTCATTTGATTCGTTTGATCTATAAGATTGTGATGTGTGCAAGTCTTGGAACAAGACGTTACCAACGAACCATCAGATGGGTATGAGATCAAACTCAGTACTTTAAGGTGAAACACAAAGTTTCAAAGTAGAGTAGATGATAATCCATGGAAATTAGGGTACCAATTCCTAAATCCATGAAATATAAAGACACAGAGTCTTGGATATATAATAAAAGGATTAGGGTTCGGAGTACTAAATCCACGAAAGATAAATATGTGGGGTCTTGGATCTATAATAAAAAGATTGGGACGCAGAGACCTAAATATTTAAAAGATCAAGGCATGGAATCTTTGATTCTTGGAGTAGATCAGGGCACGAAGTCGTCAATCTACTAAGGCATGGAGATGTATGCAATAGGGATGCCAAATTCCTATTGTATAGAAGAAAAATACCACTCATGGGTAGCTCAAGGATGAATTTCCTTAATAAAATCTCATTTATGACAATTCGGGAGTGACTTTCTAAAGATAGAAAGTGAAGTCTAGCATCCCAAGTATGACTTTCCAAAAATAGTAAGTCACCTTCAATAAATTGGTAATAAAGTATAGTTGAAGGAAAATCACTTAACTTATCATTACTCAGTCCTAATAGTTCAATCTTGACTTAATCCTCAATATTATTATTATTATTATTATTATCTTTTATGAGACTACGATATTATTATTAAAACGGAATTATAAGTCACCTTCATCTCCTCAATCACTTCACACCTCTCTCCTACATGACTCTCATGGCTCTATGTAAATCTCTCTCTTTTTTAATAATACATTACACTCTCTTTTATGCACTTATCAAAGAATGACTTATTCCTCTTACACTCATTAAAGAGATGTCATAAAAGATTCCTCTTACACTCGTTAAAGAAACGTCATAAAAGATTCCTCTTACACTCTCTTTAATATACATGTTACACTCTCCTTAACTAAGCCATGCATATTTCTTCTTTATGGCATGAGTTACAGTCCTCTAAATGGAATACAAGGCATGCATGTTACTCATCTTGTATGACAAGCATTTTTTGCTCCCCCCATATCTGTCTCTCATGTATTCCCACATGGGGGGAGGTGCATGGTGATACAAAGAGTTTGAGAGATTTGAAGAAGTTTGTGAGAGGGAGAGATTTGGAGAGTAGCCAAATGCTAATTTAAATTTTTAGTATCTCTACCCAATGGAGTTGAACATGAGTGGTATTGAGAGGAAGTAGATCTTATCTTCCTCAGCTTATCGTGTATACCTCTCTACTGCTATATTTTGGTACCACTTGTGAGCTCTTACAGCTCGGGGGTTCTAGGCGGAGAACCTCTCCTTGGATATGATTGGGTGGAAAACTGGATGGTTAAAATGAGTTGGTTATGGAATCATAAATGTATCATATTATCAATGATTAGAGTTGCACATCTAATCAGGTATAAATTTAATTGTCTTGAAATTTTAGTGTTTTAAGCATCTGATTTGGTTTAAGCTTATGTTATTTAGAATATTATTGGAATTATTATTGGTGTAGTTTATGGTAATATCCTTGGTATTGTAGAATTTAAGAAAGGAAAGCCAAATATTGTTGAAGTTAATTCCAACAAAAGAATTTACAAAGCACCTGGGTAAGAGTTTCACAAGTTATGGTTTAGTTTCATTCTAATTAAAATAGGTAACTAGATACATTTTTTAGAAATGGTTTCAAGATATGTTGAAAAGTGTTTGGAAAGATCTGTAAATGGGAAATGATAATATTTTTATTATATAAACAAATGATTATGCATGAATAAGTTCTAACTTCCAGCCTAAAGGAGAAGTAAGGAAAGTGACACATACCCAACATATACTTGGCAGACTAACTGGATCATAGCTTAGAATAAAATGAAAAATAATGATAGCAAAGAGTTTCGATGAAAGTAATTGAGGTAATTTTCTGTCATTATGTGCTTACAATCCTTACAAACGTAGATTAAAATTAAGGATACATAATGCATTAAAATAATCATGACTATTTAACTCTTATTTTGGAGTGATTCTTAAGAACTAACAACTCTTGTCACGTGTTTGATGGAATGGTTGAATGAAAATAATTTTTGATGAATCCCAAAGCCATTCAACTCACTTATGGTAGATGAAATGGTTTATAAAAGTATTTGGGAGATAAATAAGTAATTATAACTTAATTTTTTGTTACTATTTTTTATTCATGTTTGTAGATTCAAGTTTGCATGCCATCTGTTTGACAAAATATGTAAATGAGATTCTAGGACTTAGAAGATTTTTTAGTTTAAACAATTGCCTCTGTGGGTGGTTTCATAATGATTCAAGACAACATCAGGGGGTATTCCTACTAGTTGATCTTTTAACCCCCGACTTTATTCCAAAAAAATACTTTTCAAAACCCATATCACAAATCGGGGTGAAGTTGCAAATGGTTGTTGCCAACTGTGTATGCATGTTGTTAAGTTTTGTGTGAAAGAATAAGATGATTTAGTCCCTGCTTTAATATTTTTTCATTTGAAGAATTAATTTATAAATTTTATGAGCTAAATAGGTTGACGAATAATCTTAGATTCATGTCAATTCCTTAAGATATTATGGCTTCCAACTGTTTGACAAAATTCCTCAATGGGTGTAGATTTAATGCTTGCAAGTGTTTGTCAAAAGGCCTCAATGGCTATATATTGCATACTTACAAAGTGTTTACCAAAAGGCCCCAACGGTTGTAGCTTTTGGATTGCATGCTTGCAAAGTGTTTTTAAAAATTTCAATGGATGCAGTTTTTGTGCGTAGAATTGCTAGAGTAAATGCCCTACTTACTATAGCTTTTATGTACTAGAAAATCTATGAGTAAATTATTTAATGGATGTAACTTCCTATGTTTGCAAGTTTTTGTATGAATGTGAAAATGAATTTAATAAGTTGTTGGAGTGTGAATAGAGAATAGTATAGTTGTTGTTTTTATTATTTAAATATTTCATTTAAAAAGAGGTTGTTGTTAGAACCAATTTTACAGTGACTAATTTTGTAGGATTTTGTGCAAATAAGCATAATAAGTTTCGTTTGAGCTGCATGTATTCATGGGTGCATTCTTATGTTTTAATGGTTGTAGCAAACAACTAGTGCGCCCGATTTTGGCAAGTCCACTATTTTATTTGACACTTTTGAGGAATAATATTCTTATGAATTTGTAACAATGGTTGCTCTTGCTACAACATTCATCATACGAGTCTTATTAATGAAGCAATGTTATTGGGAGTTTTTAATTGATGAATCAATAAAAATATCATATTTATTAGATTTACTGATGAAGAGAGAAATATTCCTCCTTTAGTTATCTTTTAACAAGTAGGTTAATATTCATACCCTTATATGTCATAGAAGCATAATATTTTAGGTTCTTGTGGCATACTTTTATGGTGACAATGTCAAGAGTCAATAAGTAGAACTTATTTAGCATAATATAGGATATCAAATAGGTTGATCTAGTTTAATGTTGCACATGTCGTTATGGTGGAATTTATTTATGGTCTTACATAGAGCTCACATATAACTATGAAAAGAGCACATGCCTCTTTTAAAATTGAGGAGAAATGTGTTTTGGAATTGGTTTTAAGGGAAGGTTATCCCGACTTCTTATGTGATATTGTTATATTGAAATAGATGAAGGAACATCATTACATGATAACTAAGTTATTAATGTTACAAAAAAAACAAATATGAGTATTAGTGATTAATGTGACCTCTACTTCTCTATATTATTGATTTTTGGTAAGGTGGGACCTCACCTATGGTATCAGAGCTAGCTACAACACTAGGGCCTAATGGACCAACATGTTTTCTTATAGGTTGATGATGTGTGAATGTTGATTTTGCTTGCATGTTCAACTATTGTGTATACTGACTTGAAAGAATATTGGTTGTGTAGGGGGTATTATTATTATTATTATGTCATTTAGAAACTCATGAAAGAAAAAAAATGTTTTCTTATATTCCTTTATATTTTTGTTAAGACAAACTATTAGAAATATTCTAAAGGACTTAAAGACATGCTCAGAAAGGATGTGCTTGAGAAAGTTGGGTTTAAACCCAAGCATGTGAATGGCTTGATTTTCAATGGGTGAGTGAGATATGTAGAGTGCATGCATGGTTGCATATATGCTTAATGCATCATTGTCAATGGTAGCCCTCTTTACTAGCTGAAATTGTATTTACCAAGAAAAATATTGGCTTAATCGGGACTATAGTATGATGATCTTGGTGTGCATGCTTTGGGAATGTATAGCAAGTATAAGATTGAGATTCAATTAACGTGATGATTGAGTTCATCATGTTAATTTTGACTCTTTTCATATCTACACAGATGGAAACTTAATATAAGCTACCTTGAAGGATTCCACTTTTAAGTGTGAATGTAGATTCATAAGTAATGTGTGTGCATTAATTTGATGTGTTAAAATATGATTTGGGAATACATTCTTAATGAGTAAGAATGAAATTTGTATGATTTCTTTGACAAGATTTTGTGTAGTTTGGGTTGACATTATATAACTTGAAATTACTCAGATATAAGCTTGTGGTATGGCCTTCCTAATAAACAAGAGGCTTAAATTACTTGTGCATGAATGGTTGTGGAAGCCATTTTAAGGAATATTGGAAGGTTATGTTTTCCTCAAGTTATGTATGGGTGTGGAACCCATACTAACATACATCTATCAGGTAAGGTATGGGCATGGAATCCATGCCAACGTATATCTATGATCTAAGTAATTCTTTTGGGTAGAATGAACAAATTCTTTTGATGAAATCTCAGACATGATTAAGGGGGATTGATTATGTGTAATTAAAGTTAAATGGATAGAGGTTTGTAACATGAATTTTCTTGAGATTTAAATCCATTATTTTCATTTAATTACAAATAAAGATACTAAGATCAGTATAGGGAACACCATTTGGTGGTTTAGGATGTTTGGAATAACTGATTTTGATATATGGAGTTAAGTGTGAAGTAGGTATCTATCCTCTAGTATTGTAATTATTTGTATATGTCGGATTTAGGAAGAATTAAATTGATTTTCAAATTCTTGAAATGTAGAAATTATTATTGTGATAAGTTGATGAAATATATTTTCTATTGGCTTAAGATAAATTAGGTCTAGGAAATGCCATGATAGTCTCCTTAATGATTTATTAGTTGCTTATTGGCGGAATTCTATTTAAATAAATTAATTAGAGAAATTATGAGGATTGAACTCATGAACTACTCTAAACTATTGTTAGTTAGGTGATGAAGTCAAAATTTATATTGTTTTCCGACTCGATGAACCAATTTATTGGAATTTGATTTATTGTAAATTGTTAAGAGAATAACACATCTAGAAGATAAACATTTTTTGTGGTGATAACTTTGTTTTATTTGAAAAGATATGTGATTAATGAAAAAATTATTTGAGTTCTTCTCTTACAAGAATATGTGCTTGTGATATTGTTTTGAGGAGAGTGAGATCACATTTTGATGAATTGGAATTCTTGCATGATTCAGAAGCCTAAGATGATTTTACTGCATGTGTAATGGAATATATTGTTGGAATTAGTAGTTTGTGATTGGATGTATAGTTGTATGAGTAATTAATAGTCCTACAAAAGGTTGTAACCTTTTGAGAGGGTGTTAATTCACCTTTTAAAAAAAAGGGGGCTTAACTTTAAGCTAGAAATTCCCTTGTGATAGTCTAAATTTAAATTCAACAAGATCCTTCATATTTTGAGAAATGTATGGTTTTCATAGCTTCTTTTTGTGCATGTATTAATAGTAAGGAATAAGATCTGAAACCAAATGAATTGATTAATTATTGAATAAAAATAATGAATGATTTTATAGTTGGAAAACAAATTGACTTATAGTTATCGAGGTAGAGTCAACAATATAGATAATGTATTTGTATAATTATGAGAATTGTTCTTTATTAGAATACATTTACAAAAAGATATCATTCATTTTCTTTCGGAATGAAGATATTCTAACAAGTCATTTATAGTTGATTCTCAATAATAATGAATATTATGGGAACAAATGAATGGTTTATAATACATAAGTGGGTCAATATGGATTTTATAGAACCTTAGCTTGTTAGTTAGAAAGCAAATGGTATCTTGCACCTCAATTCATGATTTTTCCTAAAGATTAAACATTTAGTAAAAAATATAAGTATATCCTAAATATTTTTATTTCAAGGATGTCTTATGGAATGAGAAGGGGAAACTTGGATTAATAAGACATAAATCAAGTGGGATGTAAGAGCGAGTTTTATATACGACATCGGGTTTTGGTGTGTAGTTTCATTGGCAATTGTATGTGGATGAGTTTATGCTTTTTGTATGCAAATTTGGTTGTGATATGGGATGGACAATAATTGGTGTTTATACAACCAATGTGTGAGATATTTATAGCTTGTCAAGCTCAACATACTATAGAACCAAGAAGATGACATTGTAGGATTCATGCAAACTATGAGAAAGAAAAACATGTAGAATATCAAATTATTATAAATAACTTAAGTACATTTTTTTTTTCTCAATTGGTCTACTCCTATATTCATACAAAAATATTACAGAGAGGCAGATGCCTCGAGAGTTCTTGCCATTTTATATCAAAACATGCCTAATATGGCATGGGTATATTATCTACCTAATTGAGAATGGTATGTTTTGGTTTTCATGGAGTTGTTTCCAATTTAGCAAACATTAAACTATGGATTTACGTGAAGAAAAAAAAATCAAATAAATATACATAAGGTTAACACCTTATTGATAGGAGAATAAAAAAGAACTAAGTATCTTTTGACTGTACGAAAAACTTCAGGCCAAGTTTAGCCTAAGAGCGGGAGTATGTAGTGTCCC
>APFE031058779.1:0-29406 GCA_000404065.3 Pinus taeda
CTTCTCAGGGAAATATGAGATCTTTGCATTTGCCAAAGCAGAGCATATTTGGACCTTTGATATCCAATCATGAAATATGAAACCTATTGGTATAGGTATCCAACAGATCCCTCATCAAAAAGATCCAGGGGGTTGGAATTTTGTATCTTATAGAGAAGTGTTGTTGGTTTTCTGGTGTATATTCATAGTGTTAGGTGATCTAAGCTTTACTTGAGGTGAAGAAGGGCTTTCTAGCTGGAGGATGATGCTGGGTCAGAACATATGGTTGTAATCCTCTTGTTACTTTTCATCTTAATATAGTTATTCAAGATTTCGTCCATATTCTTGTACGTTTACTTATATATGCATTTGTATGGTTAACGCACATCTAGTGTTGTGTTATTTATGAATATAGATCTTTGTTCTTCGATAGTAGTATATTGCCATGATTCCACAGGTGCTCTTTGGAACTGGGCAGACAAAGAAGAAGCGACAAAGCTTTATCAGGAAGGAGATGAAATCAATAACAAGACTAAGGTTGGTATCCTTTGTTCCACTCCTATCTATTTTCATAAAGGAAAGTGAAAGTAGACTTTACTTGTTTGTTTCTAATATAGCTACTAGTCTTAGTGGGAATAGTAGCATCAGAGTGGACACTATTCCCGGTAACAAAAGGTTGGTCTCCTTGGTTCCCCTCTTATCTATTTTCATAAAGGAAAGCGAGAGTAGACTTTACTTGTTTGTTTCTAGGATAGCTACCAGTATTAGTGGGAATAGCAGCATCCGAGTGGACACTATTCCCGGTAACACTGTGCCATGGGAGCAGTATTGATACAGCGCAATAAACCCATATGTTATCATTCTAAGACATTTAATTCTACAATAGTTAACTATCCCACATATGATAAAGAATTGTATGCATTAGTATAGAGTGTGAAAAAGTGGAAACATTACTTAATGGGCAAAGAGATAGTTATACATATTGATCATCAACCACTTCAATATCTACACTCCGATACTAAGTTGCAGCAGTCAAGATACTATAGATAGATGGGTTTTCTACAACAGTTTCATTTAGTCATCAGATATAGAAAGGGCATACACAATAGACTTGTAGATATGTTATATAGACCAATTATAAATGCATCTACTATACCTAAGCATAACTCAGTATTGCATCAGAGCTACATTGAAAATTGTGCTCAAGATATAGATTTTAAAGATGTATATGCAACTTTAAGTCAAGGAAAATGAGTAGAAGATTTGGATTATCATATTAAGGACTAGCTCTTGCATCATTGTCGGAAGCTATGAATTCCACAAACTGAAGGAGTAAAGATAATTCGAGAAGCACACACTTCCCTAATATCTGGTCATGTTTGGGTAAGTAAAATGGTTGCACAGCTACAGATATTTTGTTATTGACCAAAAATGAATGAGACAATTTGTAGATATGTAAGAGGGTGTACCATGTGTGCTAAAAATAAGCCCGACAATAGAAAACTAGGCTTGTACACTCCACTACCAGTTCCTTCGCACCCTTGGGAAAGTGTTTCCATGGACTTCGTTGTAGGAATGCCTAAATCTAGGAAAGGTCATCACTATTTATATGTTGTTGTGGATAGGTTCAGCAAAATGTGTATTTTGATACCTTGTAACAAATAAATTACAGCTGAACAAACTAGAAAATTGTTCTTTCAGCATGTATGGGTTCATTTTGGATTACCCACTTCCATTGCATCTTATCGAGATTCTTGATTTGTTGGGAAGTTTGGTTGAGTCTGTGTGAACTGATGGACACCAAACTGAAAAATAGCACAGCCTTTCATCCACAGACAGATGGCCAGATAGAAGTGGTCAATAGGATAGTGATCCAGTTTCTCAGAGGATATTGTAGCAAGCATCCCAAACATTGAGATGAACATTTGTGTTATGTGCAACATGCTTATGACTGAAAAAAACATTCTTCTACACAGATATCTCCTTTTGAGACCTATTTTGGTTTCACACCAAGGTCTCCCTTGGATTTTGTATTTGGTAAAGACATAGCAGTTGATGGACATGGTGATTTGGACAAGGCAACCAAGTTCATTGAACAAATCCAATAGATTCACTAGGCAATACAAGAACAATTGGAAAAGAGCCAAGCCAAATACAGGGCAAGGCATGACAAGCATCGGATGGAGCATATTTTCCAAGTTGGTGATCACGTCTGGCTATATATCAGCAAAGACAAAATGCAAGGTGAAGTTAAAAAGCTAAAGCCATTAAGGTATGGACCTTTCAAGATACATGAGAAAATTGGTGAGAATGCTTTTCACCTTGATTTACTGGCTTACATGAACATCTGCTCATTCGTTAATGCAGATAGCTTGAGTCTATTTGAACCTTCATTAATTGAAGATCGCAAAGAGTAGAGTCAATTTCCTTTTGTTGATGATCTATTACCTGAATATCTCAATGAATTGTGGGAAGATACAGTTTTGGATAGAAAGGTAAGGATGAGTTGCAGGGAGATGTGGAGTACCTTAGGATTGGACTCTAGGGTTCAAAGCCAAGCAGTGTAAATTGGATAGAGATGGGACAAGTGAGACAGCTATACCCTCACCTAGTCGATGCTTGAAAACCAACTTTTGGTGGTCCAAAAGTTTTTTCAGTAGGAAGTTCATGATCTGAATTGGATCCTTAAACGTTCTCTAAGTTTTCATGACTTTTTCAAATTATGTCAAGCTTAAAAGTCTTATGGATATCGAGCTTATCAGAAATAACCTCTAAACAATGGCAATTTGTGGTCAACATGAAACAATGAGGACCCTCGGTTAAAGCGCGTAGACCATTGGCCCATAGTGACCATGCACTGGCACAAATTGACAAACGAGAGGTTAAATCCAAAAGTAGAGGTAGTTTCTAATTGCGTATTGCATGGCATCCCCCCTAGTGAAGGAAAGCCCCCAAGTGCTCAGTCACAAGGAAAAGCATAAAATCCTACAGAAATCATTGATTCCGTTAGAAGGCAGGTCTTGCACTAAACTAGTAGGATATCGGAAGGGCTTGAAGTGGTAAGTGGGTTCAACCAAGTCTCGCTCGATGCCATACATTGGGCGACACACATCGAGCAAATGAGGGAGAAAACTGTTCACATCACATGGGTAAAGGTCATGCTACTTACCTACCCGATATGGGCAGAGACTGTAGGATCTGGAGGCTCCAGATCAACGGCAGAGAAATAATCCAATGGATGACTGAATTCAGCAGGGAAATAGGCTAAGTCATATAAGATTTGAAGTTTGACATGACCGATGGGTTGGCAGAGGAATTAGTTTCACGAGCAATATTGGAGCAATGGAAATAACGACTATTCCAAGAGAACTGACACTTAGTTCGTGAGAAAACAAGTGGCCACCTCTCTTTGAAGCATCAGTGATGATGATGCAGAGCAGGGAAATTCAAGCGGACAAAGGCAGGAGATCTAGAGAGTCAGGAAGCAGAAACGAATAGTCGGGGAGTAGATTGGCTTTAAGCCATGAACAAACAAAGGGTAAAGGCAGGCAGAGAAAGAGATGCAGAAAGCTAAATGGCAAGAAAGAAGTGAATTGGAGAGAAAATAGAAGTCAAGCTGACCTTCAGATTAAAGGCAGAATCAAGTAGATAGAGATAGAGAGAATCCAAGAGTCTGTGAACTCTAGAGAAGGCTTGAGAGGTTCGAGCAACTCTTCTTTGTATACCTGTCAGGTATTGAGTACCAAATTGGACTCATACCACTGAGACCAATTGAGGTTGAGATTCAATAAGGGGATTCTGTGTACTCTAGAAACTTGGGGAAACCAAGTACAATCCTATTGATCATCATCTATTAAGTGAGACTCAAATTGAGCTCCTTATTGTAAAAAATCTACTTTAAGATAAAATAGAAAGGCCACCACTAAAGCCTGGAATGGGAGACGTAGTCGAGGAGGATTGGATGAACTCCTTATTAAATTTGTTGTTTTTATGTGTTTTCTTACTGTGTTCTCTTACTGTTTCAGTGTCTGTGTATTTCACAATCTTATCGAGCCGTTGCATAAAATAACATAGGCACAACCGAGTGTTTGAGTCTGTAATACCTTCATTATTTCTTTGAGGTCATTTAGGGGTGATTTCCGATTAAGCCTTCAGTAAGGGAGTCAAAGCTTCTTTCCAATAGTTGGTAAATTAGATTAGGGGGTTCGAGCTCCCTCCTGGTGGGTGCCAGTAAACGTGATTAGGGGGTTGGAACTCCCCTCAATTGGGTGCTGGAGAACAAGAGAAGGTTGTAGACTTTTTTAGGTTGGTACCTACGTGCTAGTGTGAGTCTGCACTAGTACAATATTGTAATAATTTTCTTATTATAATAAAAGATGAAGATCAACGCGGCAATATTAACGATTTTTTCCCACATTGGATTTCCACCTAAAAATCGTGGTGGTCATGTGCGTTGATGTGTTCCTTATGTATGATGGTTTATTTTGTTCTTACTGCACATGGTGACTACTTAATTAATTCCTAATGAAGTATTGGTACACTGTTTCAAGTTAAATAAATGATAGATTATCTGAAAAGATAGTTACTTGTATATACACTAGTGTTTGCATAACAGTCGCGTACATACGCAATTTTCTTTCAGTAAAGTCACGTACATAAATATGAGTATGAAAATAAAATTTTAAGTGAGTTTAAAATACTGATTCACACCCCCTCCCCCCCCCCCCCCCCACCCCCTTAATAACTTTCCCAACAAAAATAGTTATTTGGTAATGTACTAAACAATGTTAATCGTACATATTGCATCCAAATGTTACAAATTATTGAAATGATGCAGATCAATGTAGTAACATTAAAAATAATAGAAAAAATAATTTCTTTAATGTGTATATAGTAATAAAAGTCACAAAATATATTACATACCTTAGGAATTATGTCACACATGTGTTTAACAAATAGGGAAAATTTTAGGGGCTAATATTCGCAGGTGGGCTAATTTTCCATGCTTTTTCCAAAAAAAGAGGTTGACCAATTCCTATTTTTTTCTAAAATAATTCACCCAAATTATATAGTACACCATTATTTTACATAAAAAATCGCTAAAATGTTTTATCAACTAATATAAAATTATTAGAAATCTAAATATTTCTACAAAAATATCAACGAAATTCTACAATTTGCATACTAGAGACTAGTAAGATTCACCAAGGTTTCTAAAATTTAATATAAACTTCCATCCTTAAACTTTTCCCTATGACAAACCATTCACCACCATTAAGTTGACCAAGAACAATAGAGTATAGATAACAGGCTTATTTTCCATCTCAAGTAAAGGTAAATCAAAATCTTGGTCATCATATTGATTATCATTGCCATCCATTCCAACATTATTAAATGTCTATAGGATCAGTCTATTTCTTCCATCTTCTTCAACTATGTTATCAACATCATTATATTCTTCAATAAGATCATTATCTTGATTGTTAATATTAATCGCTCCATGTTCTTGAACTGGTGCTTGTACTACAATGACCTCTTCATCATCAGGCAATTCCCTATGGGGCCAATACTATACAATTACTATCAATAAAGTCATATTAGTATATATATGAAATATTGAATCGTCTATACAACAACAGTTTCAAAATATAATATATAAGGAAAACAAAGACAACAAAGAGAAAGACAACTTAGGTGAGACCAAAAAACAAAGAAAACAAATAAATGATGATGCTTGTGCAATTTATCAAGATATTTAAGAATATGTTGAAAAAATATAAGAAAGATTTTACTTTTCTTGACTTGTGGGAAGTGAGACACTTTCTGAGATATATAGTCATGACCATAATAATAAACATACTGATCTTATTTTTCATTCATCATTGTAATGCCATATTCTTTATTAATGTCATATTTTACATAATATACTTTAAAAACTTATTAATAATGCTCCATAAAAGCCCATGATTAACCTTTAAATCCTCTAGGTCCAGATTAACCCCCTAAAGAATATAAATTAACCTCCTAACACCTTATCCCCAATCCCGTCATCCCTTAAACTCCTAACCTGTAATCCCTTAACCCCTAACCCCTAAACCATTAAACAATAAAACCTTATCCTTAAGCCCATAAATTAATTAACCCCCAACTTGACCTAACCCCTTAAACGACCCTAAAAGAAATAATCATATATATTTCTAATCCATGTCAAGATGACAACATAGTTCAAACACCTCTCAAAATAACATTATCAAATACATTTACAATATAAACATAATACTATTTACAATAAAAACATGTACAATATAAAATTATATATACATATAAACATTTACAAAAACAATCTACAATACAAAGAAATATAATAAATAACTTACAAATGGATGGTATTCATATACTCCTTCATCGTTTCCATAGTCTCTACAATGCTTTTTAATTAATTTTATTATAATTCTCATTGGCTTCAAGCCCTTGCAATTTCTACTAAGGGAAACAACATTTTCCATCCTCAAGCCCTCAATGTTGATCCTAGATATCCTTGGTCTCCTTGAGGAATGTTGTGTGACCCTTTTTGTCACCAAACATTCAATGACGATTTTGTTCAAAACTTAACCTCAAAATAAGCGTACAATCTTTCAAAACAATCACAAGTAATATATGTAGAAACTACTTCAAAGTTATATGATGTTAGGACTTTTACACACACATAAATATCTTCATATTTATTATAATTATAATAATATATTTAATAAATTAATATATATTAATTTTATTATATTCATATAATATTATATTAATATTTAATATATATAATATATATATTATATATATATATATTATATTATATTATATATTATATTATTGTTATATTTATTTTAATTAGTCAAACTGATCAATGTAAAGCGGTCCCATATTAAACGTTGTTAGCGCAAAAATCCATTAATGGTGGAATTGAACATTAAGGAGATGTTATTTACCATTTGGAGGAAATTGGACAACACATTTTCATATTGGATACAACATCATATATCTGATTGTAAAATAACTACCGTTGATTATTTGTTGTTGATTCAATGACAAAAGGGATTATAGGAAAACACCCAATAATCAAAGCGATAGGGCATTCCATAAAATGGTAAAATAATTTTTGTTGGATATTCGATAGTCATTAGGATTTTAGAAAAACAAAAACAAAAAAATTCATTTAACTTCTGAGACTTTTTCTAATTTTATCCATTCCGTCGGATTCCACCATCAAAATTTCCACCCAAATGTAGTAATGACTCCTGGGATATATATGTAACTATCATAGAAAATCTCTAGGATTCTAAAATAAAACTATTCGGACTCCCTATCTACTTAATCTGTGGAAGATCCCTAAAATTCACCTCTTGATCCCTCTTATCAAATCTCTGGATCAATCTCTCTTTAAACTCTAGATAGGAGTTGATGCTAGAACACCTTAACAATAAATCCATGATACAACCACTCCTGTGCTTCACCCTCCAAGTGTAAGGTGACATACTAGATTTGCCGTAATTCTGTCATGGGATTGAGCTAAAAGTCTATGTCAAGATTTTTCACCCAAGATCTAGTTGAACCTCTAGGAGCACTATTGAAGGTAGGTATATTTATTTTCCTAGACTTCTTTTGAATATCATTATTCATCCACCATTTGTTAGATTTCCTTGAACATCCTTTGTGCTTAATGGCATAATATTCTTGGAGTGAAATTTGGGCCTAAAATTCTATGTCCATATCATGTTATTTTCTAATGTAATCCAAAAATTTTCATCTCGTCTCTGCTGGTTATCAAAAGTCTCTTACAAAAACATGGCCAACAGGGGTCTTACTAAAGCTAGCTTTATCACAGGGGGTACCAAATTTTGATTATCATCTTCTTAAAGCAAACTATAATTTCTATGTGATCCTTTTGCCACTTGTTTGAGATGATTATCATGGAGACTAAGAAAGTTATTGAAAACCTCTTTTAGAGATGAATCTACCTCATGTTCACCGCTTGTTATCATCTTTTTCATTTGATGTCGCCCACATTGTAATTCGTGTTGTCCTTCTTTTTTCCCTCTAGCTAGGTCATTCAAAATGTTCTTAAGACACTCCCATTAGTTATCTTCATGATCACCAGTTTTATCTTTACCTTACTCCCACTCTTTCTTCCTCCTCCTTAAGGTTATGTTCCCATTATCTTCTAGAAAAATCAAGTATTAACCCTATCAAGCTAGCAGGAAGAGCAAACATGATACCACTATAATGAGCCTTTATTTGATTTACAAGAATTTCAAAAGAGTTTTTAATTTCAGAATTTTAACTTCAATAAATAACCCCATGTAAAAACACCAACAATTGAATAAAATTATAAATAGCAAGTTGCAATATCAACATTATTTTATTGAATGAATTTTTGGAGGAATTTTTACAAATGACTGAGATGAAACATGTTGTAAATAGTTTAGGAAAATTCACCAAAAATTACCAGGACAAGTTGTTCTTCATCAAGAAAATTCACCCCAATAATATGACTCATTACTGATGTCAAATGGAATATGGAGTAGTTTTTGTCTGGTTATTTTTTATATGTTCCATGCGTTTGAAGATTTGACCTCAAGGATTCAACTCCCACTGCTAGAGTGACCCAATTTGGAAAATTAGGGAATTCAACTTTCATTCTCCAGTAAATCGATTCATGATATCCTTTGCGTTTTTACTTTTATCATTTTTTTTTATTCGTTTATGTGGGTTGGATACTCAATCTAGCCAATTCGGATGTTCGTTCTTGAAAAATAATTGGGATCATCCCTCAGGATGTATGGAATTCACCCCTTTTCTATCCAATGGAAATGCAACCCTTTATATATTTTGTCCTATTTAGCTCCTATGATTTAGTCTTTAGGAGATTTATGTAATCAACCTCCCTAGTGAATAATAATGTTTTCCTCTAAGGCACTAGAATATGTCTTTGTAGTACTATTTGACTTAGTCTTGGTAACATAAAATTGGCATAATTTAGTCCCTATTACTAGATTTGTCACTTGAATAAGGCTCATCTGAAACATTAATTTATCTTCAATTTGGTTTCCTAGTTAGATTCAATGTGGCCCTGACGAAAGTATTTGATTGTTAATGTTGACCTCTAAAAAATTTGATCTTCTTGATGCTGACCTTTACCTAGTCTTGATGTTACCAAATATCATCCTGTAGACTCAATATTCCAACTAAGATAAGTCTATAGTGTCTTTGAGGCCATTGAAACCAATGCCACTAGCTAAGGTATATATTGGAACATCAAAACTAAATTCCAATCAAGATCCTGTAAACTCTCACAAAAAATTGATTAAACAAATTATTTGACAATTCTCTACATCCCCTTCAATTCTTTTATTCCTTTTACTAATGTCTTCCTCCCTCAAAAACCATAGGAAATACCCAAACTATCTTTTTCCTCCATTTACGTAATTATTATTTATTAATGACCCTTTGATTTTTCTTATCATTATCCCATGGGATATAGAAAATCCATGAGTCAACCTCCTTCTCTTTTAAGGGTCACAAAGAGAGATTACAGTACCTTTTATTTCCTAATTTCTTGTGGCAACTCTTCACAACTCATCATTAGTATTCTTGGGTTTTCTTCCTCTTTGACTCCTTTATCTTCCAGGTTTGTATTTTCCCTTTTTGAAATAATAAGTATTTCTCCTTCAATCATGAATAACTCTTTTTCCATATTCCATAATCTTCCTAACAATATGTGTTACATAGTAATTTATCACCGCTTTCACTCTCGGTCTTCTCACTGTGTCATGTGTCCAATTCAAACATGCTTATGATAGACAAATGCTCTGCTATGCTGGCAATTGACCCACTTTTCCTAAGTTATCTGCCTCATTGTGGCTATGGGCTTTATAAACACGCTGAAAGGCACTCATGAACAGTCCATTTGTGTTGCCAGCGTGGAAGTACACCTTATTCCTGCGATGGCGCGATTTTAAGCACCAGTGTGGGGCTATGTGTTTCCTTCATCAATGATCTGACTAGATTTATTGATCACTAGCAATGTCAGCAGCGAACCCCAGTTATGTGCCCGCGATGATCCAGATTGGGCGAATTTGTTCCAACATTCGGCCTTCTAGATGACTCCAAACCTGGTTGTTGGCCTAGTTTATGTCACCCTTCCTTCCCTGGTGTGGCAGTTCTGTCAATTGTGCTACCTTCCTTGATGATAAGCTCTCTCTTCCACCTTTTATGGAGACTCCTTCTCCTATTTAAACTCTCACCATTGATATGCATTGCTAGTTCTTGGATAGTTGGCTAGTTGAGCAGCGCTGTTAGTGTTTTGTGAGTTTGCTAGATAGTTGGTGTGAGAGTGACAAGTGTGGGATTGTTGATAGCTTATGGAAGGTTGTGAAGTGCCCTTGATATGTGTAAAACTTATGAGTGAGAGAGATCTTGTATGTTGGGAGATCCATCCTCAAAGAGTGAATGCTCAAAGAACATGCTGGCTAGACTCTTTCTGAGAAGGCTTGTGACGTCAAGACTTTGGTTGTAAGCTGACCCTTATTTCATTATTAATACAATCAATGGTGTTTTCCTATGTCTTGTATGTAGTGTACTTGATGGCTCATGACTTCTTGACTTTGTGAGTAAATAGTTCATTGTTGTATCCGGTTACGTGCTTTGTTGTATTTCCTTTGCTTTGTTTCAGGTTGTTTACTCGTTGAGGAGAATGAAGCAGAAGCTGGAGTAGTGCAACAGAACTCCATCGACCACTGGTTGAGGTAGGCCTCCAACTTTAACTGTTTAAGGAAACCTATTGTTGATGTGTCTTTGTTTGTGGCTAGACCCACTCTAGGGCTAGAGGGGTTGCCTCTGTCCGCAGAGGGAACACTTTCTTTCATCAAAAATTGACGACTCTACTGGGGAGGGTTTTGGCCTTTGTTTTTCTTGTTTTCTCTTGCCTTGATTTTTGTTTATTTGGCATCTTTTGAAGTTTTGGGGATCAGTTATCGGTCCTCTAAGTTTCTTGGGTTGATCTGTGAAATACCCCTATTTGATTGAATGATTGGCTATTTTTGATTTGGAAGTTTTGGTTCGCATGTCACTATTTTGAACATCATCACGGATTTAATTTTAACAATCGCATTGTCATTGCGCTCATCCTTTTATAATATCCTATTCATCACACAATTACGCCTAACAGTCGCGACGGTTCTGGAAATTGGACCATCATGGGAAAGTCGCGTACTTCCGCACTGACATCACTTTGTTGCTGCATCTCAGTGCTTGTTGCTTGTATATTACCCGTGTTGATTGCTGTAGAATTGATTTTCTCAATTTTGCCTCCTAAGTCCATCAGTTCTACTGGTCCCTTTCTTTTCTCGCTTGCTTGATGACTTGTTTTTCACTGTTCATGGTTATGGCACTTTCTTGTGAGCTTTGTTGAATGAATCTTGTTTTTTGCTTATGTGACCTAGATCACTGTTTCAAGTTCCCTCAATCTGTTGGCTTGGTTGCTTGTTTGCTCAAGATTCATTTGTGGCTTCTTGTTGGTTTGAATGAGCCTTTCCCTTAGCTTGTTTTTGGTTGATTGTTAGTGAATGTTATTGAACCGATCTTTGGCATTGATTCGATTTCTTTTTGCTACTAAACATAGATTACAATTATTTGGATCAACAGGGATTTTCCACATTTTCTTTTTGCTTATTTTTTTCTTCTAGATTTAAAGTTATCAAAATCAAAAAGGTTGCATTCATTTAGTACGAAAGTGAAAGTGAATTTGCATTTCAAGTTTGCATATTGGAAAGCGAATGATAAAGAACTCTCATTATTAGTATCTGTGCACTTTAGGAATTGGTGCATGTATGCATTGAGTGACTGCCTTTGTTGTCTTGGTTTTCTTGGTTTGGAAATGATCTCTCTACCCTCCAGTAGGTAGGTGTTCATTGAAGAAAAGGATCTTTCGTGCATTCTAGCTGCATCCTAGGATTTATTATATACATACGGTAAGGCATGAAAACTGAAACATAATTCAAGATCAACCTTAAAATGAATTGAATAAATCTAACAACACATTGGAACATAACACTCATCATCTAGAGGTCTAGCCTAAAGACATGCTCCCGCGTCATTAAGCCTAGTCACTTTTGTTTCCACTCAAGGTTGGGTGATTCCTCCTTCTATGACTCAATAGTGGTCTAGTACGGAATTGTGCTCCCATGTACTGTCGAGTATATGTTGGGAGACCCCTCTAGTTTTATCATCCTATATCCTTAGGAAGCCAGGTCTACTACCTTACAAACCGTAATGCACCGAACACAGCATTCGGGAAGATTGACTGCCGTACGGAAAGTCCTTGGTTTTCATATGACTGCCAAGGTGTATATACAGTTTTACGGCTTGTTTGGTAAACCTTTTTCCTAGTTCTCCAAAGTAGTCACTTTCATTCCTTTTCAGACTCCCTAAAAGAAAAGGTTCATCTAAGCACTTGTCCTTTTAGGCTCATTAAACCTCGAAAGAGATAGAGTCACCTTTTCATGCTTTTCTCGACTCTTAAAACATGAAAAGGTCAACTTTTGTTCCTGCGTCATAAAATTTACTGCCCATGAAATATTCATGGTAATAGTTCAAGTTCTGGGTTGTGAAAATAGTGTTTTCTAGGCTTTTTCTTGATGGCAACATTCCTCGAGTCTACCAGCTAAGGTTTTCCCACACTTGGAAATCCTGGTCCATTTCCTTCATTCGGAAATGCCAGTGCTCTGTATATGGAAACATTGTCTTTGCCTGGGTTAACCATCGGTTTGCCCGTATGGTTGTTTTCAACCTCAGTGGTCCCAAGCGTCATGACTCTTGTTCCACCGTCTACTTCATCCAAACCATGACATGATGATTCCAAGGTTGAGCATATGCCTTCTTCCCCTGTTTCTTCCTCCTCCTCTCCTCCTTTTCCTGGTGAAATTTTCACATCTAGTAACCAGGAGACTAAGAAGACGAAGAAGATGATGAAGAAGAAGAATAAGTCTAATAAACGTGAGGCCAACTGTGTAGCTATTGCTTCAAGTACATATTAGGTCGGAACACCTTCTACTCCTCTACGGAAGGTTAAGTTTCCTTGTAAATTGTGCAAGGGTGACCATCTTCTTTGTGATTTTCCTGGCATTCCTATGATCTTAGAAGTATGGTCTCATGATCCGGCTCATCCCTCATCGTCCTCTGAAGCTCATGGCACTGCTACCCTATCAACTGGAAATGGTAAGAAGAAATGGAAGATTTGATTCCCCTACAGGCTATGTGAAGGCAACCATCCCCTTCACCTTTGTCCACTCATGGATAAAGCTTCCGCCATTTTGGAAAGTCTTACAGCTTCTTCACCCCAACTTCCCATTGGTTATCAGAGTCTCTCTTCAGACCCTCTCCTCATTAACCAAGAGATTGACTTAGATTCTTCTCTTGTCTATCCTCCTCTTTCTGAACTTGGTTGTTCTAAGGCTATTCCAGACCAACCATTGGTCGGAGAGAGTGTCAACTTGGGTTCACCACCTATTGGTCACTATATTTTGGAAGAGCATCATGCTCATGTTCTCCTCATCTCATCAGATTATCCTAAGCCTAAAAATGACCCTCCTATCCCCGTTGGCCAAGAGGGTCCTTCTTCATTTCCCGTAGAGCAGGGGGGCAATCATACGATTCCCCCACCAAGTAGTTCGGTCATTTCCTTCAATTGGAGTCATTTGAATGAATTCTACCTTCCATCCCATGTGCCTTTCTAGATTACAGTACATGCCTACGATAAGGCAGGACCTAGCACTATATTGGATGAGGGTGTATCTGTCAGTCTTATGCCTTCCACTACTTGGCAAGCTTTGGGCTCCCCGCAGCTTGTGCTGGTTGCGCAATATCTGTTAACATTTTACGGAGGAACCATTCAACTGTTAGGGATCCTTCTGAAGTTCCCTGTTACTTTGGGAGAAAAACCATCTATATAGATGTACTGATTGTCCAAGGTTCTTTAGATTTTAGTCTTCTCCTTGCCCGTGAGTATGTTTATGCCGTGGGGGCCCTCGTCTCTTCACTTTCCCGTGTGGTTTGTTTTCCACACGATGGAAGAATGGTGACCATCGATCAATTATCATTCTTTAGTCCCCCAGTGCCTCCTACGTAGCTGTCATACCCTCTTGGTTCTTGCTCACAAGCAGTACCTTCCTTGCCATAGGTCAATTATGTGGCTACCCGTTCCATCTCCGCCTTTGTTGATGATCATGTAGACGGTCTCGTACATCATGTACCGGGGGCATTGGAACCTGATCTGTCTTTGGTGCCTAATGAAATGTGTTCCTCCAAGCACATGGTTCTTCCATCCCGTAAAGACCTCTTGGGAGCCATGTTCCCGTATGGCCCATGAACGGTTGTCACAAGCATAGTTCCTTGTCTTGTGTCAAGCTCATTAAAAAATGAAACAAGGAGTCCTGAGGATAGTTTGTTCCAGTGTCAACCTCATTAAAAAATGAAACCAGGATCCTTGAGCATAATTCGTTGTCTTGTGTCAAGCTCATTAGAAAATGAAACACGAAGCCCCAAGGATAGTCCTAATATTTTGTCTACGTCGTTAAAAAATGAAACAAGGAGTGCCAAGGATAGTTTGTCCCTATCTCAACCTTGTTAAAAAATGAAACAAGGGTTATGAGGAAAGTTCTTGATCCTCTGTCAACCTCGTTAAGAAATGAAACAAGGGGTGTGGAGCATAGTTCCTTGTCTTGTGTCAAGCTCATTAAAAAATGAAACAAGTGTACCGAGGATAGTTTTGATCTTGTGTTGACCTCGTTAAAAATAAACGAAACAAGGTGTACGAGGATAGTTTGTTCCTCTCTCAACCTCATTAAAAAATGCAACAAGGGTTACGAGGATAGTTCTTTTATCATGTCAACCTCATTAAAAAATGAAACAACTCCCTTTCCGAATCGAGACTTTGCTTAAGATCTCATAAAATCCAAGTCGAGTCTTTCCAAGATATCAAAAGTGAACCTTCATTCTATCCACCTTGTTGAATGCAATGAAGCTTGGAGGGCATGGACCCAGATTTGCACCATTATGCTTGGGGGCATGCAAACTTATAACAAGCATAGTTTTTCAACATGAAACCAAATCCAAGCGAAGTTCTCGATGGTTCTAGCTTGTGTAAAAATGAACCCATACCTGATTTACATATCGTGATTGTCGTTTATCCACTAAATTCTGCTAGATGAGCCTTGGTTGTTTCATTCCATTGCCACCGTCTCTTTGGCCGATCATATGCTTTCACTTGGTTGTTTTTCCTTTCCTGAGGAACCTTAGCGATGAGTGGTCTTATTAGCCAGCCTCTTCACCAATACATGTTTTGAGTAGTTCCGCCATGGCCGAAACCAGTTGCTACCGTTTATAACACTCGTTCCTCCAAGACGAGCCTCCTTTAATCTCTTTTCTGACTCGTAAAATATGAAACGATTTCCTAGTATTTTTCCCTTTTTGACTTGTTAAAAAGAATAAAAATGGAGGTCTGGTTTGAGCTCTTTTCCGCCTGTGTAAACATGAAAAGATTGTCGGGATTTTGTCGTTTCAAGCTCGTTATTGGTCAAGAAACAACGTGATTTTGATCACTTTTTTACATTTTCGGGTCAAGATCACTAATCACGAAAAGTACTCCTTGATCACAATGGTCAAGCGGTTATTTCAAGTATTGTTTTATACTTTTTCGGGCTCGAGAGACACAAATATACGAAAAAGGACCCCCGTGGAGTTTTCTTTTCTATGTCTTTTTCAAACTCTCTAAACATGAAAAAGACTCTGAGTTTTACCTATGTCAGACTCATTAAACCCTGATCACATTGGACTCGTCATCATGACGAGACTCAAGTTTCTCCTCCCTAGGGCTCATTAAACTATTACTAGGTTGGATTCGACCGAAGGTCGAACTTATATCACAACCATATTTTATCCCCTTCAAGCTTGTTTTGAAAAATAATTGGGGTACTCACCAGCGATGGTGGGGGAAAACTTGGGAAACATCGTTGATTGTTTATGGCAGCTAGTCACTCTTGAACATCGACACCTCTGCTTCTTGTCGGGTTGGGACATCCATACGTCATCATTTGGCCTTCTGCAAGTTTGGGTTGGCATTTAGCCTCATTCCATTTGATCCATGTTGTCTCCATCAAGCCTTTGATCCTTTGGTACTTGAATGTTGCCACCCTCCGGAGTCGTGTCGCCGACATGTTCAAGAGTATAATCTTTCTGCAATTTACAACTCTGTCTCCTTCTCTGATACTCTGTTTCACCATCTACCACTTGTTCCTTATCTCGTGTCGTTGATGGGGGAAACATTATGGCCCTCCTGCGACACGTCGTCTCCTGTCGACATCAGCTCATTATCCAAGAGAGTGATCTAGAGATCCCCTTTTGTACCTTAGAGCTTGCATGCCTCAATGGCAAGTACTTCGCACCTGATGATCAACTTTCATCATTGGTCGTCGATTGGGTGATTCCATGAGTGTTCAACTTCAACTCCTTTTTCACACTCCATGGATTGTGCTTGCTAGTACCGTGAGGACCATTGGCATTATAGGTGGTTTCTCTCGTGCTTCTTAGCGGTTTCCATCATTGACTGGTAATCAAGTGACTTTCTATCATACTCAACCTCATCACATCTATTTGCATGTTAGAATTTGTACTGTGGTCAGTCAGGTTCAAGACCCTGAACTCAGATTACATATGTTCGAGCTGCGTGGATTGGTTTCTGGTTACATGACTCATTGATGGATGGCTACAACCATACCTTTATCATTATCATGGTCTCATTAGCTAGGTGGCCGCATCCATACCATAGACCTATTCTGTCTTTTGGATGGCTACGCCCATGCCTAAACTACATGTACTTCAGAGATATCAGTTCGACTTGTGCACAGGTCCTTCCAGATGGTGTTCCAACTCAGTTGTTTTGTAAAGCATTTCACCCCTCCCACTCTCTTAGGCTTCATACTTTAGGGGGAAACTGTTACATAGTAATTTATCACCGCTTTCACTCCCGGTCTTCTCACTATGTCATGTGTCCAAGTCAAACATGCATATGACAGACAAATGCTCTCCTACGCTGCTAATTGACCGACTTTTCCTAAGTTATCTACCTCATCACACCTATGGGCTTTATAAATGCACTGAAAGGCACTCATGAACAGTCCATTCACGCTGCCAGCGTGGAGGTACACCTTATTCTCGCAATGGCCCAATTTTAAGCACCAGCATGGGGCTATGTGTTTCCTTCAGTGATGATCTAACTAGATTTACTGATCACTAGCGATGTCAGTGTTGAACCCCAGTTATGTGGCCGCGATGATCCAGATTGGGCAAATTTGTTCCAACAGTCGGCCTTCCAGATGACTCCAGACCTGGTTGTTGGCCTAGTTTATGTGGTCCTTCCATCCATGGTGTGGCAGTTCCGTCAATTGTGCTACCTTCCTTGATGATAAGCTCTCTCTTCCACCTTTTATGGAGACTCCTTCTCCTATTTAAACTCTCACCATGGATATGCATTGCTGTTTCCTGGATAGTTGGCTAGTTGAGCAGTGTTGTTAGTGTTTTGTGAGTTTTCTAGATAGCTGGTGTGAGAGTGACATGTGTGGGATTGTTGATAGCTTGTGGAAGGTTGTGAAATGCCCTTGATCTTGTGTAAAACTTATATGTGAGAGAGCTCTTGTATGATGGGAGATCCATCTCCAAAGAGTGAATTCTCGAAGAACATGATGGCTGGACTCTTTCTGAGAAGGCTTGTGACGTCAAGACTTTGGTTGTAAGCTGACCCTTATTTCATTATTAATGCAATCAATGATTTTTTCCTATGTCTTGTATGTAATGTACTTGATAACTCATGACTTCTTGACTTTGTAAGTAAATAGTTCAATGTTGTATCGTTTATGTGCTTTGTTGTATTTCCTTTGCTTTGTTTTAGGTTGTTTACTCGTTGAAGAGAAGGAAGCAGAAGATGGAGTAGTGCAACGAAACTCCATCGAACACCGGTTGAGGTAAGCCACCAACTTTAACTGTTTAAGGAAATATATTGTTGATCTGTCCTTGTTTGTTAATAGACCCACTCTAGGGCTAGAGGGTTTTCCTCTGTCCACAGAGGGAACACTTTCTTGCGTCACAATATGTAATAGACATCCATAGGCATACTATCACATAACACTTCATCTTTGTAGATTCCAATATGGATTTATATTTTACTCTTTTCGCCCACCAATATCTGATTCCCTCCTACAACTAGGACACTTTATATGGACTATGATATGTCATCTTATGAAATCTGAGCTTTTCCACCATCTCTATAGAAACCATATTATCAGTGTCTCTACTGTCAGTGATCACTTTAAAACATTTTATTTTCGATTGGCATACTATTTTGAATATAAACCTTTGTTGTGTTTCCTCTTGCTTCTCCTTTTCTTCTTTAATCAAAATCACCTTCAGCATTAATGACTCGCCCATATCAATTGTTTATTCTTTTACCTCATTTTTTTCTATCTCATCTTTTCCTTTTTCAATGTGTGCTCCCCTTTGGTTTGTTGACTTGTTCTCGATATGGTTCCATGACATATGTCTTATTTTCCCACATATATAACACTTTATTTCTCTTTCCCTACCTTTACCTCTCTGAAAAAATCTTCTTCCCATTCGTTCTCCTCCTCTAGGAGATTGACTATCAAGGCTTCCTTCTTCTTCTCTTGCATTCTAGAATATTAACCTATTGGGAGATCCTTTTCCTCTTATTGGACTCCTTCCCCTACTCCTTCGACTTCTTTTCTTCTAGCCAATTTCTCTTCTGCTCGTAATGCTTCCTAGTAGGCATCCTCCATAGTATCAAAGGCAAAGAGGCCAATTTCATTTTTGATCTCATACCTTAGTCATTTTATGTATCTACCCACCTTCTCCGCATTTCCTCTATGTGGTCTGCTCTAATGTTCAACTTGTAGAATTATTTAGTGTATTGTTTAATTATCATGGATTTCTACCTTAGGTTTTGTAGTTTTCTAAACAAATTCAATTGATAACATTTGCACATGAATTTTCTCTTGAAATTGGCCACCATTTGATCCCATCTCTTAAACTTTTATTTTCCCTTCTTTCTCTAATCGTATTGCAACTCATCCCACAATAATGCTACTTGTCCCATTAGCTTGGTCATAACATATTTGAACTTTTGGTCATCCTCCACATCTTCACAATCAAATTACTTGTCGAGTGTGTTGATCCAATCAAGTAGTTCTTCTGCATCTAGGTTACCATCATATAGTGTCACCTCCATATTTGGTTTTGACCCTACTCTAGGAACAAACTTATCAATTGTTCATTTATTTTTTCTCTTTTTGGAGATCCTTCCATCCCTTCTTTTGAACTCATCTCATCACTCTCACTAATTTCTCCCACATCAAGTTCTCTCCTTTGAGCTCTCTCTATGTCTTCCATTCCTTCTTAGATATGCCTCAATTCAAATCTTAGATCACCATCCATTCTACTTCACAATCCTCTTCTATGTGGCATACCTTTAGCAACTACTTAAATGATCCTTCAAAGATATTTATCAGTCATAGACTTTACAAATCAACCTAGATCTAATACCACTTGACGCAACAATAATCACCACATATTCCTTCATTTGAATTTTTCCTCAGTGGCACTTCACAAGCTAGACCTAACATTATGTTCATTATTGACACTCCAAACACTCGTGACCATGGCTAGAACCCATTTTTTATGAACACAACCTTAATGCTTAGTATAATTCATGACATGCATAATTACCATGCAAGTTTCATCTATAAAAAAAACATTTGTTGATGTAGATCAACATTTGATCAATAATGTGGGGGGAGGGGCTGGGCTATATCCCTTATTTGAATTAGGGATTTTATTGTTTTGCACTCGTGGTTCCCTTTCATTATTCCCTTAGACCAATCAAGGTGAATTCTTCATGAATCAAATACATGGCTTGTTGTGGTGGAGGTAGGGGGGGTTGATGTTAGTGATGAGGGGGTTTCCAAACTTGTGGTTCCACTTCAATGTTCCATTTATACTCATTAATTAATTCGTATCCTATAGATAGGGATCCTCCTCCAAGCTCTACATTGTTTTTTTTTCATTCTAGTAATTTGTGTATGGGAGGTGTTACGACCAACACTGAAATTTCTTGCAGTCCAAGGTTAGTCCTATTAGTTTCCTATACCAATAGGTTTCATTTTTCATGATTGATAGTGGAAGGGCTAAATATGTTCATCATTGCATGTTGCAAAGGTTCCATATTTTGTATACAGACCAGGAAAATTAAAAAATGAAAAGAGGGTATCCCTTAAAAGAATAATCAAAAGGCAAGAAAATCAATTGGTCATAAAGAAAAGTGAAAATGAACCCCAAATAAAAGACCAGGAAAGTGGCCAATCAAAATGCCAGTACTATCTTGTTGGCAGCATCACAATGTGCAAATACTACTACTAATCATACTTGATGGAGGGCCCAATAGTTCAATCTGGACCATGCCATGTTTAAATTGCTTGTTACAGAATAGAGAATGATTCCTGTCCAAACAGCTCAAGCTTGGCAGATGACTAGCTAGGTAGAGAAACAAAGGAGCCCAACTGCTTAATCTGGGTCCTTGGAAGAGATAAGGGTAGATTTAGATAGGAGGGCAGTCAAAAGAAAAGATGATAATGAGAGTTTTCTAATTCAAGTGCACCCAATTCAAATGAAGCAAAAAATGTTAGGATTGCTAGGCTGGGTAGGTAGTCTGAGGTTGCAGAGGTAAAAAGGCCATTACCATTTGGCTTATCAAAGAATAACTCATCCCATTCAGGGTATTGGCACCATGGAAGAGGTTTGATGACATAATAATGGAAGCATGACTAATTTCCCCTTTTTCCCCAAACATCATTTATTAACATCCTTTCAAGGACCTTGGGATCTCCCCAAAAGTCCTGTTTCACTTCATTCCATAACAAGTACCAAGTCAAACTATGAGTTTACTCAAGGAAAAGAAGCCACATTTCTTGTGTAAAAATCATCATTCTGAATTCCACTCATTTTCCATGTCTAAGTTTCATTTCATAAGCTTAGCATTTTCCCCTGCACTTTCCACCTCACAATGTCATATTAACAACTAATTTATTATTTAGCTCCTTAACAGTGCTCCCCCCCTAGCTTTACAAAAAACTATATAAAATCCCAAAAAAAATCTATTTAAATATCGCCCCCCTAGCAATATAGATATATAAGTCATGTCCTGGGGAATACTTAGTCCATCCGGGACTAATATTAACCCTCCACCACCCTAAAAACTACGGGATATGATTAAAACCCTTGGTTAAAATCAAATAACCATATTTCCCCCCACGCTAATGTTCCAAGGATATATTTATATGTTGAATTAAACATAAGCGGGCGCATTCACACTAAACCCTCACTAAACCTAAGTCTAAACCAACGCCCCACTCACATTTTTTATTACACAACTGGCAGGTCCCGTTCCTAACCCTCCGCCACCACACATCCCCCGCCAGCCGTTCGATGCACAGTGATCTGAATCCAAGGGTGGGTGGTCATTTTCACCAGCAAAGAGGCGGAGGTTTAGCATCTAGGGGATTGGCGGTTTTGCCGCTGTACCTCCGCCACGCGTCGCCTTCCCAGGGTGTTCGGAGCCCCCTCCCCCAATACCACTTATGACCGGAAAGTGGTGCGGGGAATACTAGATACCACCCTCCGCCCATTGACATCACACCCACGTCATCTGTGATGTCACCGCCGCGTCCCCGCTGCTACTCCATGTCGCTCCCATGTCATCCACTCGCGTCCACGCCCTGCCACCATGTCACTGCCACGTCGCCATCCTCGTCAAGCGCCACGTCATCCTACCATACCCGGGACCCGCCGATGACATCATGCTGATGTCATCGCTGAAAAGCGCCAAAAAGTCCCAAATCAGCATAAAACGACGCGAAAGGACTGTTTTGTGCCATTTTCATTGGTCGTTTGGGAGCGCTGTGCATGCAGACTACATCGTTTTACTGCCTAAACCTTGAATTCACTCCCCCAAGCTGCTGCTGCCCTCGAATTCAACTCAATTTCTCATCATTGTACCAGTCCAACGCCCTCGAAGCTGTAAAAACCAGGTATTTTCCCACATTCAACTCATTTCACCCCTATTTTCACCATTTTCTCCAATTTACCTACATAAAATTCTGCAAGCTCCCACACTAAAGGCACTTATCCACCTAAATATTCCCTAAATTCCCTGGTAAACCTCCTGCTACAACAAAACACTGTAAACCTGTGCCCTTCTGCAAAATTCACCGTTAAAGAGTGATTTTAAGACCCGAGCTACCGACATAAGTTCCAAGTCGAGGAAGGCACCTCCATAGCCACAGCTGCACAAACTGCCAGCAAGTATCTACAACAACAACAGATACAACAAAGGGAAAGGAAGTGATGGATGCACAGCAGGAGACAGAGACAGAACAGCCCACCACTTCCAAAGATCAGAGTCAAGGGCAAGCCCCTCTACAGAAAACTGAAATATCATAGCTTCTAGTCTTGCAAACTCCTCTTAATGAGGAAAGAGGTAAGAAATGAGATAGAGAGGACGCCACACCTCCAAGTGGGTCAACACAGCAACCAGAAGCCAAGAGGCAAAGAATTGACCCTCAGGCTGAAGAAGAGATCAGTGAAGAAAGGGTATAGAGCCAGAATAGAGAAAGAGAGTCCAGCCAGCAGACTGCTACCAGCTCATTCCAACAGGAACAAGGTATGCCACATAGTACAGAGGTGTCATCTTCTAGGCAGCAGGGCAAGCAGCCAGCTGGTGTCAAAGGAACTTTTATGGAAATTAAGGCACAAAATGAACTGTTAAGAGTACAACTTTATGATCAATTCTTAAAAACAATACCCTCCAAGCAACAAAGATTAATGGCATCTTATGATATCAAGGAGGACAAAATTCTTTTACTCATTTCAAACCTAAAGTTCCAAAACCCAAATCATCTGCAGACTACACAAAGACAAATCTAGAGGTCCTCTCCAAGGACATACATCCCATGGATCAAATTGAACTGCATAAACAGAAAGGGGAAATGGTTTATGCTACACTTGCAAACAGGGCCATGCTGGCCCATCAGTTAAAAGAATCACTGAAAAATACAAATACAAAATTGGATTTGGAAAGGATGTCTTCCACTGCTAACGACAACCGAATAAAAACTTTGGAGGATATAATTATTGATCTAGGACATGATCCTAAGGATCCAAAGGGTATCAAGGCCCTTATCAAGAAAAAGGAGGATGACATTGCTGCACTTAGAAGGCAGGCAAAGCTTCCTGCAACCATTCACCCTCAAACAACAGAACTTGCACAAGAAAAACAGGTTGATTAGACCATGGATCTGCTTCTAAAGATGAATCAGAGAATACTACAGATGGAGGCAGAATTGGAAAAGACCTTGCAAGACAAGCAAGGGGATTCAACCTCCCAGCCCCCTCAAGCATCCACAACTCTTGACCCTGCTCCTCATATGCAAACAGCAACAGCCCCTCCTGCTATTCCAGCACCTACAACAGCTAAATCAATTACGGATGCAACAACAGCAACAACAACAGCGCCAGAATCTAACATGAGTATGGATGACTTGATGAAGGCTGTTAAGGAACTTGAAATTCAAGTGACAGAGGTAAAAGAGGCCAAAGATAAGTTGGCCAAGCTAGAAGCCAGCTATGACAAGTCCAAAATGATAGTGGCCGAGAAGCAAAGGGAAATAAATACCCTAGAGACCAGAGTGAAAACCTTAGAAATGGAACTATCTCTAGACAAGACTCTGGCTGAGATCAAAAAGAAGTTGTGGGCCAAAATTGGCCAATCAATCAATGACCAATGGTGATCAATACAAGCCATACATGACCAGATTGAGTTAATAGGCATGGCTCAGTTCGAAATTCAAAAGGCCAGGACAGCATTGGGGATTATGCCGGAACAGGCTAACAAGACGAATCATTTTCTTAACATTCACACCAAAGAAGAATTGGCAGCACTAGACATACACAGTCAAACTGACACTATTCTGACAGCAAAGAAAGTGCTGACATTGAGGAATTTCACACAAACTCTGGAAAGGAAATGTCAGGAGATGCAGGTAGAAGTAAATGATTTCAGGACAAAAATAGTAGGATTGCAAAGTAGAGGATTACCCAGCCTAGTGACTGGTACTGGAAAACTATTGCCCTGTGAACAATATACCACCAAGATCAACAATTATGTTGAAAATCATATTACAACATCTACCAACTCTACAGAAGAAGCAGGACCTCCCTCTGGGCAATCTCTGTATGATAAATTGGAGAATTTATTTTTTATTGAGCATGAGATTAATCATTTGTTCGAAGTGCCTCCAAATTTATATAGATATACTGAAGCAGATGAAACACTCATAAAGATAAGGAGACATCAGCTGCCTCCAGCTGATTGGTGACAAGAAATGCTAGAGGTATTTCCCAGATAATTTTGGTCTACTCTTCCTTTTGTCACCTTCATGGTCCCAGTCACAGTACAGGTCAACAAAGAATCAAACACACAGGTACTTCAGAAAGCATTAAGACAACATGCTCAATAAACGAAGATTAAAGACGCAGCTACAACCAACTTTGTTAAAACCAAAAGGTCAAAGCTCGTCTGACAAAAGACAGTTGCCACACCAATATTAACTGCTGCAGTTATTTCTTTCATTTATTTATGTAAGAGAGTTGGTGATGTAATTTATTACACAATGACTCATCATCTAGATATTTTATCTCCTATTTTTTTTATATATATCCCCTCATAGAATGGATTGGGGGTCGGTTTTTCTGAATCTCTCTCTGCAGAACTACGTTGTATATCACAGACTTTTGATAATATAATTTGCTGGTGAAGTTCCTGGTCTCTGTACTATCTGAAGGTGAAAATGAAGGACTGTGTTACACTGCAGAATTCCTGTGTTGTTTAATGAAACAATAAGTTACTCTGGACCATGTTTTTTCTTTCTGTGTATGCATAAATTTCACATATGTTTCATCATCATAGCAACAGGGAAAAAGAATAGCTTAGGACTTGTTTAAATACACCCTATGCTCAATCTCTGTTTCTAAATATGTTTTCTTCAGAATTAGCCATGGATATGAATTCTTAATTGCTCATATTTAAACTAATTCTCTCACTGTGAATACTGTTTAGGAATTCTTAATTGCTCTTAAACAACATTCTCGCTTTCTCCCTCAATCATCATAGTGGAAGATTCTTGACTGCCTTTCATTCACTGGTTTCATGCTTTCATCTCCCAAATTTGAAAAATTGTTTCATAAATGCCTATCTCGCTTTGCAGCAATACCATTCCCTGAAAAACATACTTCAGCAGTACACAGTCATGAACTCCATTGCCCAATGGTTAAGACTGCTCTATAATCTATACATCAGCTCTGTTTTAATTCACCGACCAACCAAATTTAAAACAAAATCAGTGCCCCGTAACTAGCCTAAAATCACCCCAAAGCAATGCTAAATTATAAAGAGAGAGCCCTCTCTGGTTGCAGGTAGGCTAGGACCTGTAACTACAAGACTGGTTAGTGGTTTCCTCGGCCGTATTCCCTATAGGAAGCAAGGAACAACCTGAGTGATAACAAGTCCACCCAATCCTAGTTATCCCCTCACAGTTATTCTATGCAAATTTTTCTTTGACCAATGCCTCCTGCATTAGCATAGAGACACCATAGAGTAATTTATCCAAAAGCATAATTTTACGATGGTTTGAGATATAGATATTACACATGATTATGTAATTAGATAAGTGTCACTTATATTTCTCGAATTGACTTCAACTAGTGCATTTAAATCTAGAAAATAGTAAACTAAAATTATCCAATTACCCAATTATTATACACACAACAAAGTACAACTTGTTTTGCCAATATTGACCTAGGTTTGAAAACATTTACAGGCTTGAGTGAGAGAGAGATTTTGTAACACCCTCCTCACACATTTACCCAAGTTAGCCGATCCACTGGCATAAACATGTCATGAGAGGCTACTGCAATCTAATTAAAATCCCCATGTATAGTTAAGGAAGTGGAACTAACATAACGAAACCCATTTGACTTTCTACAAATACCATAGAACCTACAAGAGCAACCAACCCTTCCAGGTGATCAACCCCTATGACAACTCGACACTTCACTACCCTAGAGCCTCAGTTACTCCCATGACATGGACCTGCATGCGACTAGGGTTGTCTAGTCACTCTCACAATGTGGGCTTACAAATGACTTTGGTCTTTTTTAGCTAGTCCTGTGTAGGTTTTAACCACATATAGAAATTACCTTCATACGAACTCTAAAACACAGAAAATAAACAATGCGAGAGCATAACACATAAAACACATATACACAGATATTTTCCCCTAGATCCCAAAATGGAGACTACCAGCTTGATTTTTCATTATGTTCTTTTCAATGTTATAATGCATATTTATACATGCTAAAGCATCTAATACCATGGACTAAAAAAACATTGCGTCCAATACCATGGACCGAAAACCATCACATCCAATACCATGGACCGAAAACCATCGCATCCAAAATCATGTGCGAAAATTGTGCACAAAACCATAGGTGGGTCCACCCATCCTGACATAGGGTCCAAAACTAAAATTTTCCGAGGTGCTGCCCCAGACCCCATTAAGTGGGGTTACAAGTATGCCTCAAACCCCCTATGAACCCCCCCCCCCGCTACATAATCGGCGCGAATAAGGGCTCTGCCCCCCCTCTAACCCCTTGGTTACTATGGGCTAGTCATGGAAGGAATATAACACAACCCAACATTCTCCCACTTGTTGTTTTCTTTCCACAGGGGGCCACAAGAGAGCTTAGTCATTTTTCTAGCCCTAAAACACCCATTATCTCTCTACACCAAGAGAACTTCTTAGAGCTCACATATTTTGTCAATGCAACTGCAGTATTATTCAAAATGTCCACTTTTACCAGCAACACCTTTATGTCTTCTATCGTATCCCTCACAAAGTGATACTGAACATCAATGTGCTTTGTCTTTGAATGATATGCGAGGCTCTTTGCCAAGAAAATTGCACTTTCGCTGTCATAGCCTATCCTTATAGATCCGTGTACTAACCCCATACTTGAACACAATCTCTGCAACTAAACTGCTTCCTTGCTTGCATGAGTGGCTGCCATTTATTCTGCCACTGTAGTTGATAGTGCCACTACAGATTGTTTCTTACTCATCCATCTTACTACACCTCCAAATAGGTTAAACACATACCCCCTTGTTGACTTCACCTTCTCTGATCCAGATCTCCAGCCCAGTCTACATCAACAAAGTCATGAATATCCAAAATTCTGTCCAATCCTGATCTTCCTTGGTAGCACAAACCGTAATCACTAGTGCCACACAAATACCTGAAAACCCGCTTCACTGTCATCCAATGCTCCTTCCCCGGTTTTGAAATAAACCTGCTCAATGCTCCCACTACATGCGCAATTTATGGTATAGTACAAACCATTGCATACATCAGGCTATTGACTACACTTACATATAGAACACTGGACATGCCATCTTCCTCTTCTTGTGTCTTGGGACACTGTTCAGCAGATAACCTCACACCTATAGGAATAGGAACCTTCACTGATTTACTATCCTACATATTAAACCTCTGCAGTATTGTCTCAACATACTTCCTCTGATTTAATAGAGCTTCCTCTTTTCCTGATCTCTTTTAATTTCCATGCCCAAAATATAGTTTGGAGCACCAAGATATTTCATGTTGAATTCGGAGGACAATTGGGTCTTCAAATCCTGCATAATTTCTTTTTTATTGCCAACGAGCAACATATCATCCACATACAAGACCAAATAAATAACACGGTCACCAACTAATTTAAAATACACACAGTGATCTTCTTTGCTTCTGGTGAAGCCGAGTCCCCATATAAATGTATCAAATTTATGATACCACATCCTTGGTGACTATTTTAACCGATACAGAGACTTCTTTAACTTTCATACCAGTTCTTTCTTACCCTTCACCGCAAAGCCTTCAAGTTGCTTCATGTATATTTCCTCTTCCAGATCCCCATGAAGAAATGTTGTCTTCACATCCATCTGTTCTACCTCAAAATCAAAAGTAGCAGCAGCAGATAAAAGTAATCTAATAGAAGTTACCTTGGCAATTGGAGAAAAAATATCACCAAAATCAATTCCCGACACCTAGGAATAACCTTTTGCTACCAACCGAGCTTTGTATTTCTCCACCTTTCCTTTTGCATTGGTCTTCTTCTTGAACACCCATTTGCTGCCAATGGGTTTCCTTCGAGCCAGCAACTCCACCAGATCACAAGCCTCATTTTTGTGCAAAGATGCCATTTCATCAACCATGGCCTCTTCCGAAAGTTTGCCATCCTCTAAATCTACTGATTCCTTCACAATTCTGGGATCATCATTAGTAATAGATAAAGCAAAATTTTAACAAAAAGCAGATGGACTATACCTTTTTGGTTGTCTTCTTTATTGAACTGATCTTCTCACACCTAGAGTTTGTGGCTCTTCATCTTTTCATTTGTCCTCTGTTGTAGAGTCTGATTCTTCCTCCTTAACCTCAAACTCTATCTTCTCAAGTTCCTTTGGTTGGACTTCATGTTTAATAACATCTTTTACCTCTCTGAACACCACATCTTGGCTATACAAAACCTTTTGTGTGACTAGGTTCCAAAGCTTCTACCCCTTTAAACCATCCTTATACCCAATAAAGATGCCCTTTTTAGATTTACTCTCCAACCTCGTTCATTTCTCCTTTGGAACACGTACATTTGCATCACATCCAAATACCCTCATATGTGAAAGAGAGAGTTTCTTTCGAGTGCATACCTCTTGTGGAGTCTTATCCTCCAATGGTGATGAAGGTGACCTGTTGACTAGGTAACATGCAATATCCACCGCCTCTACCTAGAATTCTTGTCCTAACCTGGCACCACTGAGTATGCTTCTTTCCCTTTCCATCAATGTCTTATTCATTCTTTCTACAACTCCATTTTGCTGAGGTGTATATGGAGTAGTCTTCTGTCGTGCTATACCACATTTCTTAAAGAATTCCTCAAATTCCTTGCTGCAAAACTCTCCACCATTATCTGTCCTCAGCACCTTTATCTTCTTCTCTATCTAATTTTCCATGAGAGCCTTAAATTATTTAAACTTGTCAAAGGCTTCAGATTTCTTCTTAACGAAATATATCCATGTATTCCTTGAGAAGTCATCTATAAATGATACATAGTACACAAACTTACCCAGTGATGGAACCTTCACAGGTCCAAACA
>APFE031058779.1:34431-52782 GCA_000404065.3 Pinus taeda
GCTAAGTGAACTATTCAAAAATCATGAGAAATTAGTCAGTTACGACTACCTCTCATGGAAATGGTCATACGTTTGAATGACTTACTTAACGCAGTTGAATCCCAAAAAATGGTATATAATGCACTGCGTAAATCCCCCATACTTAAATAACCATATTGTCTATGGAGCCTTATAAATCCATATCAATACAGTATTTATAATAATATGCACATATGCACATTTTCTCAATCCACAAACAAAAGGATACAATACATGTATCAATAGCAACGGAATCTAGAGGCTTACACCTCCACCCTCAAAAGTAGTATCAGGATTCACCTCCTTCCCAGGAAGTACAAAATCCATTTCCAAAGTTAAAGCTCCATCCAATAGTTAACACTACAATCTAGCATTGTTTTCCTTTTCCTGAATAATTACCTCTCATTTTTCCCAGGCACACTCCCAATGTGCATCTGATTCCATCTGCAAATTCTAATCACTAAAACAAATCCATTCCCTGACCTTCCCTTCTATGCTATAGATTCCCTTGGAAAATATGGTAACCCCCTTCCATGTAGTCACTCACCTTCTAAGTTTCTTGACACCCGCTTTCCTAGGTGATGCATCCCTTGGAAAGACTTTCTCGCATTAGAAGGTCAAACAACTGGGGCATATCCTCACCTCAAAACCATCATACCAGCCCTAACATGCTCAAGGAAACAAATGGACACTATTGGGTACCACTGTCCCATAATGGCCCTGCTCCTGAAGTGCTTTACTACCATACCGCTACCTGTCCCAATTCTTTTCACTAACACTGCCAATTCTTGGAGTTAATTTCATCCACCTAGTTTCGCCATTTCCATGCTTTCCTGTACCAAGCACATAACTACCATTAGACTTACAATAAATTGGAATAAACTCAAATTACACCTCATTGCTAGCTCATCAACAAGGTTCACCTGTAAATATGTTTACTTTTTGTCACAACAAGTCAAACTAGTTGTTTGATCAAATCATCATGTATAAACATATCACATCTGGTTAGGTCAAAATGCAACCATCATAAATCATAATCATAAATCACATGTAACCATCATAAACCATAATCAAACATCACAAGCATTAATCAATTTTTAGCTTCTACCTTTGTCCTTATTCCGTATACATACCAGATCGGTTTCCACACATGAAAAACACCCAGTGCCTTCTCTTCAACCATGTAAACATACATATAGTGTCCATCACACACATACAACCACACACAACATACGACACCACATAATACATACACCTACATAGAGCATATGACACCACACAATATATATAGCTACATCTGATGTACAACACAACATGATACATCTATATCTTGTTGGCACTATGATATAGGTGTTGTCCTTGATGTCAACTCACTCATAGGTCCACTCATATTTGGTGAAAGGAAACTCACAGTGTAACTGGTCAACTCAGAGGTAACGGGGCATTGGCACAAAATAACAGGAAGTTGGAACAAAGGTCTACTGATAATAATCAAGAAGTTGAAGGAAAAGGATGTTTTTAGATAGTTTAAGTTGTACATGTAGGTTTACCTTTTAAAAATAGCATATACATGCAGGTTCCCATAAAAGAAGAGCGTATACATATGCATGCACTTTCACAAGAGGAAAAGCGCATATGGGTTGGAAAATCAAGGAAATTCAAGATTAAATGATACCATGGGTCAATACCATGGTATTAGCCTACAATATTGAGCGGAGTAATGGTTATTTGATCCTGTCTAATAATACCACAGGTCCTAAGTTTTGTTTTGGTCCGCGGTATTGAAAAAGGCTAAAACTATACAAGGAGGAAAGGATCAAAGGGTTAAGGGCAGATGTAATGAAAATCTTATGAAGTGTTAAATCAAAACAACTATGCATGTTATGGGTTTGTGATGCTTTGCTTGATCCGAACTAAGTATGCACCTGAGTGTTTGATGATGGATGAGATATAATAATGGATCAGGATCATAATGACTTATCATTATGTGATTTGGTAATGGATAGCCTAGATTTGAATGCTAATGAATGTTTTATCCTTTATGTGTCATGGTATGGGTATGTCTGAAGTCTGGAATGGCTACGAAGTTATAAGTAAGTAATTATAGATATATACGTTGGTTCACCTTGGTGAAGGCGTGTATACACGCTGGTTTGGCATTTCCAAGTAGTGTATGCAAAAGAAAGGTTTGTTGTTTAGAGATGACTTATCTATCGGATGAATGTTATTGTTTTACTGTTGTTTGTCAAAGATTTTTCCATTAGATATAAAAGTAAAATTGATTGTATAAGGAGATTGAGTCTCGCTGATTGATTGATTAGTAAGAAGGGTGATCCTTGCTGCTTTCTGTTTAGAAATTTGTAAATGATAGTATATCTTCATAATGTCACTTATTGGTACAATTTGTGGTTCAGAGGTTTTATGATTCAGTATCCTTAGAGGTATACGTAGGATGGGCTAAAGGAAGTAGCATATACACGCAGGTTGGCTTCATTTAAGGATCATATACATTTTGACACATGGTTTTTGATGTTACTATTGGTTCTATTTGTTGATGTAGTGCTCTGGGTTTAGATCTATGTACTAATTATAGTGATCTTTCTGCTCGAGTTGATTGGTTGAATTTGACTAAGTTTGAATGAATGGTTGATTCAGTATGTTATAGGTTCCAGTGATTGTTTGATTCAGTATGTCAGAGGTTTAAATGATTGTTTGATTCGATATGTCAGTGGTTTCAGTGATTATTTGATTCAATATGTTAGACGTTTCAGTGACTGATTGATTCAGTTATGGTTGATTTAGAGATTGATAATTGGGTTTCAGTTATATTAGGGATTTATGATTGGGTTTCAGTGATTGGTTGATGTAGATGTATTCACCAAATGTATTGCAGTGGTCATTGATTTTGAGCTTGAATGTTACTGATGGGTCCAATGTGAAAATTTGATGAAACGTGGCCTACATATTGTGTTGTTATGTACCAGGAGTATCTAGTATGAAAATTTATGAAATGTGGTCCCTGGAGGATACTTAGGTTTGGAGCCTTCAATAAGGAAGTCGAAGCTTCCTACCAGTAGTGGCTGATGATTTGATCATGGGGTTGGAGCTCCCTTCAAGTATAAGCTGGAGAAGGAGTGAAGGTTGGAGCCTTCTATACGCCAGCGCCTATGGACTAGTAAACATATCATCTAGTATAAGAGCTAGGAGGTTGTATCTCCCTTCCAGTAGAAGCTGGAGAATCAAAGAAGTTTGTCGAATTCTACAGGTGCATGCCTACATACTAGTATGAGTCCGCACCAGTACAATATTGTAAACATATTCTTCTTTATATTAAAACAAGACAGAAACAACAACAACAGGTGGTTTTTATCCTGCATTGGGTTTCCACCTTAAATCTTGGTGTTCATGTGTGTTTCTTATGTGTGATGGTTTATTCTATTGTTACTGCACATGGTTAATATTTAATGCTTAATAAAGCATTGATGCATTGATTAAATATCAACATATAATGAATTAACTAAATCATAAGTTCACTGGATATATGTTGGTTTCCTTAACAACAATTGTGTGCACACACAAGTTCCCACTAAAGTAGCGCATATAAATCTAATTATGGAAATTAAAAAGTTAGGATATCAGTAGTAACAATGGGAAAGAAGCAAAAGAAGAAAGCACCTGAAAAGAAGAAGACAAACCAAAGGAACTGTGATAGTGGGAGAGATGATTGGAAATTATGTGGAAGCAACTCTTCATATTCAGAATCACCTCAGAATGAAGATGAACAAGAAAAAGAATTATTAGGTACGGATTTGTTGTCCTCTAGTGATACATTTCTATGTGCATTTGAAGATAATGAATGTGACAGTGAAACAACTGAATTTGCTCTTATGGGTGAAAGAGAAAGAAATCAAATGGAGGCGGAATTTAAAAAGCCTACAGACACAATTAGAGATCAAAAGGATCTAATTCATAAAAGGGAATATGCCTACAAAGAAGAAGTTACCAGATTAAAATCTCAGTTGGAGGAAGGAAACAAAGAAAGGAAGCAGTAAAAGGGAAAGGAAGATGAATGTCAAAGGTTGTAGGATGAAGTAACATCATTGAGAAATGAAGTAAATGAGAACGATACAACAATCAAGAAACTTATAGAAAGATCTAGTTACTATAAAAGTCTTGAAGATGAGACAGTCTCTCTAAAATAAGATCTTGAAAATTCAAATAAGCAGAATGAATAACTACCTCAAGTAGACGAAGAATAATAAAATGATATTCTCAAATTAAAACAACAAGTGGAAGAAGGAAGAAAAGCTAAAGAAATCATGAAGAAGTAGCATCTTGAAAAGGAAGAGCAATATCACGTTGAGGTAAATATCCTAAAAGGTAAATTAGAAGAAAAGGTTAAACTTTTAAGATTTCAAGATAGTACTAAGATTTTGGATGATATTCTCAGTAGTTAAAGGTCTCCTACCATAAAATATGGTCTTGGTTTTAATGAAATGGTTAAAGGTGAATCTAGCTCACAAACGGAAGCAGGGAATTCTAGTGCAAAATCTGAAATCCTCAACAAGGAGATAAGAGGTCAAACCCATCAACAACCAAGGAAAGAAAGTCTTCAAGAAAATCATTGCTCCTAAATATGGAAGTGGTAATCGATTATTTCCTTCAATGAATAATGTTGAATGTTTTATATGCCATAATTTTGGACATATTGCAACAAGATGCAAAAGTAGAATGGTTCAAGGTAATAACTGCACGGAAAGATCATCAGCTTGCATGTACTTTAAGGGATATTATTTTTCTTGCAACATGTTTGGTCACAAAGCAATTGATTACTTTAGAAGGAATATGAAACATATAAGATTTTATGCTTGTAATAAGTTTGGGCATATAGCAAAAGAATGCAAGGACAAGTCTATGGATCATCGTAGACAATATGGTAAGCAATCAAAGAAGCAGATTTATATTAGAAAATCTAAAAAGATGAATCCATCGAGAATCAAGAAAAGGAAGATTAGATAAGGTGTGATCTTTCTCTCTGCTCATTCGAAGACAAATATTATAATGAAGAAAAGAGAAATATGGAGTCTCTGATGAAGAACCATCATGGTAATGATATTCTTGGAACTAATTCTTCAGAAAAAGTTCTAGGACTAGGTAGAGTTAGAACAGACTCAGAAGGAATTGAAAGTATAAAATTTTAGTGTTCCAATTCTAATACACTGATAGTATGAGTACAATTCGTGTATATACATGAGTTTGAAGTTGCACAGTCACGTATATGTTGGTTTGATGAAGAAGCAGTGGGACAAACTCAGAAAAGTGATCTGATATGGTTCACACAATTATCAATTATATTTTCTGTCTGGATGATCGATGACTATAGTCTATGGATGTTATTTAGAAATGATTTTGATCCTCTAATCTAGGTGGATATTGGTGGCCACCCACCAATTCCACTTGGACCCCTACCATTTCTTCTTTCAATTTTTCAGTTTCCTTAATTGTAGCATAGTTTACTATTTTTAGCATTTTTTCGGGTCCTAAACTTCTGGAGCTGTTTTGAGGCCGTAAACAAGGTTTTCTTGGAAATCTACTACCAATTTTTTTTATTATCTAAAATCATATTTTATGTCATAGTCCTCAGAGATATCTTTCCAATAGGCTATCATGTACATCAAATGGTGATAATATGACCAATTCATGACCCTGGGAAGTTGGCTATCCAACTCACCCCAACGGGGCCCACAAACTCTTGGAGTTACATCTCCTCAGGTTAGGGATTTGGTTGTTTAGGGTTTGCTCTTATTCTTCAATAATAAAAGGGCCCTTGAGCCTCATTGTAGTTCAGTTCAAAGGCATGTAGCCACCACATCACTTCTCAGAGGTAAGCTATCATTGCCCTAGCTGGTGTATTTATATTTCTATTTGTAAGCATATTTTACTATTTTACATTAATGAAATGAAGTATTATTTCCGATGCTTCTCTGTGTTTATCGTTATCTCTATAATTTTTTTCATTCCTATTTAAATTAGGATCAGTGGTATCAGAGCAATCTTCTTTTTTTCTTTGTTTTTCTTTGCATGTCCCCAACGAGGTCGGGATATAAGGAGTTAAAGCTTGAACTGGTCGAACCTTTGCAAGACCAGCATCACAAATCCCGATGACCTCCCATGGCGGATGGAAAGAAAGAAAAGGGGCTAGGATATCCTATCAAAATCTTGCTCAAAGAAGCCCTCAAGTGACAAAGGAATGTGATGATGGATAACTTTGCCCAGAGCCTTTAGTGGCTACCCAGGGGTGACGCATTGGCTTCCAATAGCTACTCTGCAAACACCACACCGCTTAAGGTACAAGTGAATTTTGAAATCCCCATATTCGAGGGTCAGATAGACGCAGATGTCATCGATAAATGGTTAAATTTGGTAGAGGGTTATTTTTCTGTTCATGATTTTTCCAGTCAAGAAAAGATTATTTTCGCTTTTCTAAAAGGAGCCCCCCAAGTCAAGGGCTGGTGGGAAACCTACTGCGAGCAGAAGGATGAAAGTACAGGCTCACTATTTTCAACAGCACCCACTTGGAATTCATTCTAGGATTCCATCAAGGAGCAGTACTACCCTGTCAAAAGCTATGAGGATCAATACATAAAGTGGACCATGCTACGACAGGGAAGGGACCAACACATGCTAGATTTTACCAATATTTTCCATACCCTTCACACAAAGTTTGGTATCAAGGATTCAGAATACATCCAGGAAGAAATATAATTCCCGAACATCTCCTCGCTCAGTATGACATATCGATATGACATCAAGGTCAAGCAAAATTTTAAACAAAAGAAGTGAGACTTTGGATCTGTGAATCCAAACCAAGGGAAAGATGCCCCCAAACCATAGAATAAAGGACAAAGCCAAGGCGGGGTGACCCAAGACAACCTACCAAAGCTGCAAGCAAAGAATAGCACTGTGATGACAAAAAAGGACAGGAGAAAGTGGTGTCAGTTCCATAAGATCTCCCCTCACAACACAAGTGAGTGTCAGGCCAAGCAGTCACTTATGCTTGAGTTAAAGGTTTCAGAATTAGATGCATGTTCCAATTCTAAGTCAAAACCTGATAAGGGGAATGACAAAGGGAAGAAAATTATTGATGTGGAGCCCAACACCACCGTTGCCACCATGAAGATCCAAAAGGATGAACTTGAAGATCTAGAGGAGGAGGAGTGTCTCTCACTCCTAGATGTGGGAAAAGGGCTCCCCGCTACAGTTCATTGTCGACAATGGGAGCCAAAAGAACCTCATTTCAACAGAGTTTTTAAAGTGGCTCGGCTTAGTGACCACAACACATCCACAACCGTACACCATCAGGTGGCTTCACCAAGGACGAGATCTTCATGTGAGCCAGTAGTGTCTCCTTCCATATAACATCAAGCCCTTCACAGATGAGGTATTGTGTGACATTTATCCCTTTGAAGTTTGTGATGTATTATTAAGACAACCATACTTGTGGAAGTGACATGTTGTGTATGAATCAAGGCCCTGTGCTGTTACTGTTACTTTGAGAAATAAGTTGTAAAGGATACTGAAGGTACCACTGCCTACCGCCATCTCTTTGGTTACTACAAAACAATGTAGTAAGCTCATTTCCAAAACTAGGAAATTTGCTTTCCTAATGATATGCCCTCAAGGAAAGAAGTAGATGGTGGCCATGACCTCCAAACCGAGCCCCTCTGCACAACAACTACAGATGGACAAGGTCGTGGAGGAGTACGAGGACATCTTCACTCCCCCATAAGGGTTCCTCTGCACTGTCAGATCAAGCACTCCATCGATCTGACCCCAGATGCACTGTTGCCCAATGGACGAATATATCAGTGCTTCATTCTAGAGAATGATGAAATCAAGAGGCATATCTAGGAGCTACTGTAGAAAGGTCACATCCGTCCGAGTTCATCACCTTGTGGGAGCTTGATTATGTTGGTACAGAAGAAGGATGGGACTTGGAGACTTTGTATTGACTATCAGATGTTGAACAATATCACTATCTATAATAGATACCTGATCCCACGGATTGATGACCTCCTAGAACTACTGAAGGGGACAAAATATTTCAACAAGATTGATTTGAAGTCAGGATATCACTAGGTACCAATCGAACCCTTCGATGTGTGGAAGACTACCTTCAAAGCCAAGGAGGGCCTTTTCAGATGGTTGGTTATGCCTTTTGGATTAACGAATGCTCCTACAACCTTCATGAGGCTAATGGATGACATCTTGTAGCCATACACCAACTCATTTGTAGTGGTATACTTGGATGACATCCTAATCTTCAGCCAATTTGGAGAAATGCACTTTTGGCATGACCCAGATTCAGTATCTGGGATACATTATTGATGAATAGGGGGTGCATGTACATTGAGCCAAGATCCAATTCATTCAGGATTGGCCATCTCCAACCACTCTGATAGAGCTTCACATCTTTCTAGGTCTTTCCAATTTCTACTGCAAGTTCGTGTTGGGATTTTCTCATATCACATGGCCCTTGAGTCAAGTCACCAAGGGAGGAGCAAAAGAAAAATTATTTTGGTATGAATCTCGATATAAGGCATTCACGAAGTTGAAATATTGCTTCTGGTCGGCACCAGTGCTCACATTACCAAACTTGCAACACCCATTTGAGGTCGAGACATATGCCTCTAACTATGCTATTGGGGAAGTCCTTACTCAACACAGCCATCCAGTGGCATATCACAATGAGACACTTTGAGACACGGTTCAAAAGTATCCCCTTATGAAAAAAGAGATGTATTTCATTGTGCAGGCCTACCGAGAATGGAAGCATTACATTTTGGGGAAGGAAATGGTCATCCACATAGACCACCAAACCCTGCAGTTCATACAGACCCAAGGGAAATTGCAGAATGATATTCATCAGAAGTGGTCCACATACCTGCAATAGTTCCATTTGAATATCAAGTATAAGAAGGGAAACACCAATAATGTCGCAGATTGCCTCATTCAACCACCAATCATGGCGTTAACCACTGTGCTCAACTCTTGTGGGAATGATACTTCTGATTGCCCACTTCTCTACAAAAGAAACCCATAATTCGACCACAGATATCAGACACTCTTAGAGGGTCAGCGCATTCCATATTTTCACCTCTGGGATGCCCTATTATGCCACCTGGGTCACCTTTGTGTTCCTTCAAGTGAGCATGCCAAGATGATTTGGGAAGAACAATATAGTTGGGCTACTGGGCGTTTTGGGGTTGAGAAAATGATGGCAGTACTGAAGAAGTATTTCTATTGGTAGAATCTTCAACAGGATTTTAGGAAGTACATCAGATCATGCACTGCCTATGACATTGCCAAATTGACCATCAAGAAGCAAGGCCTCTATACCCTGCTCCCTACCCCTAGTCAACCTTGGGAATCCATCTCCATGGATTATATGTGAGGCCTTCCTTCCACTAAGCATGGAAACAACAGTGTTTTTGTGGTCATCGACAGGTTCTCGAAGATGGCCATTATGGAGGCCTGCAAGAAGAATATCACAGCTGAATCCACTACTAAAGTCTTATTTGAACGAGTGTGGGTACACTTTCGGATCCCACAATCTATCATCTCAGATCAGGACAACAAGTTCCTCCGTACATTTTGGTCCAGTCTCTGGTCGATGCTGGACACCAAACTCACTATGTCCACTGCCTTCCATCGTCAAACTGATGGCCAAATAGAGGTTGTCAACAAGACTATCGTACACATTATGCACATGTACAACTTAAATCATCCACTTGGATCATCCTCATAAGTTGTTGTTGACTTGATGTATAACTTGTTGATGATGATGCCTTGATGATCCTTACTGATACATGTAATGATCAGGTTCAAGGGGAGAATATACTATGCTTCTAATATTGCATTGTTGGCATTATGTTTAGAAGTCTTTGGTACCTAATGGTTCTTATCATTGGGGATGATTCTTATGCTGTTAAAGTGTTTAAATGATACATCATGTTATGTTGCAGTTATAAGTTGCATGTGATAAAGTCTCAAATGATACTTGTATTGCTTCGGGTTACATAGTTGTTATTTGGATCAGATTTATGGATGATTATGGATTACTCTTTTGATGGTACATATGGTATGTTTCTTACATGGTAATCTTCATAAGGACAAGGAGAAGATCAAAGCTTGAGTACACAACTTCATCATTTCATAAGTGCCATTTCTTTTATGTTGTTGTCATCATGCCTTCAAAAATGCATAAACTTCATATGGTGCAGTTATGGATGAGGATTCATATAGTTCTTGGCTCTCACATGGTTGAGGGTTGTTGTTGTTGATGGTATCAAGAAATCTTGAGAAATGATTATGAGCTCATGGTTTGCTAGATAAATATTGCTATCTCTTCGATGGATACACATTATGTTGGATACATGGATGATTACTTAAGTTGCATATTGATAAATAGTGTTGGCTGGCAAAGAAAATGGTCTTATTGTATGTCTCATGAAGACATATCTATTTGAAGACATGGATATTGAGATAAATGGCTTACTTAATCACATAATGATGATGAATTCTTACTTTATGATGATAGGTTTGATACTCACATATGTTGATTATCATGGTTGATGCTTGCTAGATGTAGGATGCCCCCTAGTGATGATACATGGTTGATATATTGAGGATTCTTGTGGAAAGATCACACATTTCTTGATGATGACTATGGTTTTTTCACATACATATGATATGATGTGAATGATATTGTGTTACTGCATGGAGATATGACATATGCTTAGTTGACTCATGGAATGTTATGATAAGGCTCTTTCTACTAAGGAAACAGAGCAAGTTTATCCTGATGAGACCAAGAGGATGAGTTGATATCTATATGCGGCATACTTTATCACAAGTTGATGATATTTACATTGTCATATCTTGGGAATTGATGATGGACATATATAGGTTGTTGGTCTGCATATTGTTGAAATATGCTTATGGTGCAGATCATATATGGTTTATAATAGTTGTTGATGACTATCATGGTCTTATTTAGATCTTTCATCTTTTTTATAAATTCCATGTATATCATTTGATTTAAAGGTCATGTAAAGGCCCATGATTTAGTAATATGTCTTTGTCTGTCATAGTATTTTAAGGATTCCTCTTTGATCATATGAAACGTAGTCCCTAGAGGATATTGAGGGTTGGAGCCTTTAGTAAGGAAGCCGAAGCTTCCTGTTAATAGTGGTTGGTGATTTGATTAGGGGGTTGGAGCTCCCTTCTAGTAGCAGCTAGAGAACGAATGAAGGTTGGAGTCTTCTATAGGCCAGTGCCTACATACTATTAAGCATATGAGCTAGTACAAGAGCTAAGGGGTTTTAGTTCCCTTCGAGTAGAAGCTGGAGAACGAGAGAAAGTTGTAGCCTTGTGTAGGTGGGTTCTTGTGTACTGGCATGAGTTTGCACCAATACAAGATTGTAAACATATTATTATTTATATTAAAAGAAGATAGAGACAACAACAATAGGTTGTTTTTCTCCCGCATTTGGTTTCCACCTTAAATCTTGGTGTTCATGTGTGTTTCTTATGTGTGATGGTTTGTTCTGTTATTACTGCACATGGTGGATATTTAATGTTTAATAAAGTACTGAGGCACTAATTAAAGATCAACATATGATGAATTAACTAAATCATAAATTCACCAGTTATACACTGGTTTCCTTAAGAACAATTGTGTGCACACACCAGTTCCCTTCACTGAAGTAGCGTATATAAATAAAATTATGGAAATGAAAAAGTTATTGATTTGCTAATACTGATTCACACCCCCCCCTTCTCAATATCATTCGTAACATATCCGATGTACAACACCACACAATACATGTACCTACACCTGGTGTACAACATAACACAATACACATACGTACATATACTACAACACAATGAATACACATGCCATGATATCATGACCACACAATGCACATACATACTACCACATGTACACAACACAACATGTATGACATGCACATAATACCACATGTACACTAGTACCATATGTACAACATGTACACAATACCACTTATTGACAACACCACTTGCACAACATCACATATACATGGCACCATCTGCACAATGTGTAAACAACGGCAAATGTACGCTGCACCACCTATATAACGTGTGCATAATACCACATGTACACGACACCACATGTACACAACACCACATGCACGACATGTACATAGCACCACCTGCACACAAAACCACATGTACAACATAAACACAATAGCACATGTACAACATATACACAACACCATATGTACATAGCACCACATGTACAACATGCACAAAAAGTCATATCTACATAGCACTGCATATACAACATGTACATAGAAACCTATATGCATAGCACTGCATATCCATCATGCGCACAACACCATATGCACACAACACAGCATATTCGTCATGGGTACAATAGAATATGTACACAACACTGCATATATGTCATGTATATAGCACCATCTATACCCAACACTACATATCCAATATACACGCAATAACATATGTACAGTAGGTACACAAAATCATATGTACACAATACTACATTAATGACATGTACACATCACCATCTATGAAACAGGAACCCAACACTATAGATACATTATGTACAATAGATACACAACATTAGCACTGCACATCTAAAACCACACTATCTCTACAAAGCAACCTTTCTTCTATGTCTCTCTACCATCCATGCTTATCCTAACATGTCGCAAATCATACTTATTTCATTTCACTAATGTATCCCTCAGTATAGACTATCCATAACATAGACATAGTATAATCACACAATATCAACTCATGGCCACATGATACTGATCTCATATAATTTTCATAATTACTCTTCCCACTTGATTCTTCATAGCCAGGAACCTCTTTTCATGCCCTTCACATGCATAAGGAATCATTCATCCATAAACGTTATCCATGAAAACCCTTCGAGACAATCACATACATACATACATACATACATACATACATATACATACATAAATAAACATTATCATAAAACAATCATGATCCCATAAAAAAATGACATACATACATATAAATATTAGTATTAAAAAATCATGATTTCTAACGACCTTGTTAGATAATGACATATATATACATACATGTATACATAGATAGACATTAGCATAATCATAGTCACAACATAATTACCATATATCATCAGGTCTAGGTTAAGAGAACTACCTTTATCTATGCAATGCATGCAAAACATCAAGAACAATATTTCCCAACATAGCTAAGGCATATGACACCTCAAATATATTTTATTTACCTTTTATGTCACCTTTCTCGTGATTTTCCTACCACTATCCATTTTTCCAATGGACCCAACTACGCAATCAATTTTCATATTCTTACCTTTAGTTTCCCTTATTCATGCACTAAGCTTCATTTGAACCTTGCATTACCTATTGGATTTCATTTAACTCTTCTTGAAGTCCATTAAATTTCCTCTTTCCCAAACCAATTCCCAAGACTCTGACAACATAAAAGACAAGAGCGAGAACAAACAAGAAGAAAACCATAAAAAGCAATCACAATATGACATTGCAAACAAAGTGGCATGATCATGCATTAGACATAAACAAGGCTGCAATCAAGTGTAGAAAATCACAAGGGACCAAAAGCACAAGACTAATAACAAACACCATGACTCAGTCCCGATGGTTCCCAGCGATTCTAAGGGAAACCTCAGCCTGAGCCTTCTTCAAGATTTCATGGCAACCTCTTTTTCCATGTAATCCTTACATCATGCTGCGATAAAGACATAATTATCAATATATAAAAAATATAACAACATACCAACTATCTTACCTTGTTGTGCCAAGCACGTTGCCTTTTAGCTAAACACATCTGTGTCATCTCTCAAGGTACTCCAATTCCCTCGACACATCTAGCTATAAATTGACACCAACTATTATAATTTTGAAATACATGTCCATGAATATAGCACATATCCACATAATGTCAGATGAAATCAAGGTTAAGAAGACTTCATGTATGAAAACCACTCATTCATTTAGAATTAGGGTTTCCAAACATGGCTAAAGGAATTCTTACCCAATTCTTTTCTTTTACTTTTTTACCTTGTTACAATCGAGTCTTACCATGTACTGTCACATCACCCAACTGTTAGTTATATAAACACATCAACTATTACCTTGCCACACTATTACCAAACATGTTACCCTGCAACTATTATGTTATTGCTTCAATTCGCACTAAAACCACAAGTGTTGTAGGTGAGATAGAAAGCCTCCTAGAGATAACCTTTGGGTTGATTGTAGACTAGTGCCTAGGACATATTAAAGAGAGGAGTTATTAAGAGATAATCTATGAGGGGTTTTTAGCACTCCAATTGTCACGTAAAAAAGTAATAGGATAGGCTTGGTTCAATAAGCCTTCACTGAGGTAGTTTCAAGCCAACACATGGATCCAAATGTTGGGGGTATATTGGGGCAATCTCAAAGAGAAATTTCCTCTTCTTCTGGTGGACAACACACGACAATGAGATAGCTTAAACTGAAGTTATAGAAATGGTGGAGAGGAGGAAGGAGAGGAGGGAAATACATGCATAGGGTTGTACGAATAGAATCCTAAGCAACAATGTTCTAGTAGAAATGTAGATTTCAATGGATAGGGTTGTAAACAACAAAGAATCCTAAGCAAATATTTTCCAATAGAAATATGGAAGAGGGAGGAGGTGGAGTGATAGAAACAGTGGGGTGCAAAAGAATGTTTCAGAACAAACATGAGATGGGTACCATTCTTTGCTAAAAGTTAACATAGATCTAGGCTAACCTAGGTCCTACAGGTTAATCAAATACACAAGTGAATTTGTAATTCTACAGGTATTTCAATGCTAGTGAGTAACACATGTAGGTTTTTGATAACACATATCTTGTCTTCTATTGAGTAGCTAAGATAAATCCATAGATTAGAGAGGAACCATATGAATTCATTATACTATTTCAAATGAGGAAAAACACAAAAGAAATGAGATTACTAAGATGAAAATGCTACACATTAGTCATGCTTGGAAATCCCATTTATTTTAAAGGGTCAAAATAACTAGTCCATAGATTCGACATGATATCAGTGAAGCCCCCATTAAAAACAAATTTAACCAAAATGGCTTCTCTGAATTTAGACCTTGCGGGTGATAAATTCTGAAACCAGCCAACCCACCTATGTTAAAGTGTTGCTTCTCCATTTTTATAAGAAGAGGGGGATCTATAACTATAGTTTACAAAATATCTCAACCCAGGGCCAGCTATCCAACAAACTAGCTTCTTGCACCTCCAATGGCACTATTTCCCAAAAAGATTACAATAGGGATCTACTCCCTTTCTTGGAAATCAATGGAAATTTCAAAAATGATGAAAGAAGGAGCACAACAGAAAGATGCAGGAGGATGTGTCCCTCTATTGTTCTAGTGGAGGCCTTGATCAAGCCACGTCCCTGTTGTGATGCGTTCCTTTGCTATAGAGTTGTTTTATGTCATTTCTGTCGTTACTACTGTAGGAATATACAGGGTAAGTTCCTCAGACAGAACACCAGAAGGACACTGCTCACAAACAGATCACAGATCAATACACCAGTATTTTGATGTGGTTAAAACCCTCAAAGAGGGAAACAGTCCACGGCCTTCGCCAACGTGGCTACTACAGGCAATTTATTAATAAAAGAATGAAAATTTACATAAGCTTCTCTCATGCACGGTTAACCTACAATGACCCTCCATGCGCTTTAAATAGAATTCATGGACCAATCGGGTGTCAAGCCACGGATCAAGTGTCGGTAATACCGAGGAGAGAATGAACCGTCGGATCACTACATATCGTGACCGTCGGATTGTAAGTTGCAAAATGTACAACGGTAAAGAAACACACTTTACCTAACTCTATACCTAACTCTATACTAGACCAAGTTGAACTTAACTATTTCCTATGTGTCGGAATATCCTAACATCCCCCCTTAAGAACAACTTGGGATAGGATTGAACGATTTACAAATATGACACAATAGGAGAAGGAAGGAGGCACTAGAGCCTATCCCCCCTTAGTGACAAATTCCTGAACTCCAAGCATATATCGAAGTTTAGTGAACTTCGCCTCTGTGAGAGCCTTTGTGAAGATGTCTGCAACCTGATCATCTGTTGACAATATTGCACTTCAAGAACATGGTCATGAATGAGCTTTCTGATGAAGTGCATGTGTAGTTCAATGTGTTTGCTGCGCTGATGCTGAACTGGATCTTTGCAAAGCTGAATGGCACTTTGATTATCACACCAAAGTGTAGTCGGATGCTGCTGCTCAAAGCCCAATTCTGATAGGATCTGACGAAGCCACAAGGCTTCCTTACTAGCTTCCACGGAACCATGATACTCTGCTTCTGCTGACGAAAGAGAAATGACAGCCTGTTTCTTACAAGCCCATGTAATAGGTCCTGAACCAAGAGTGAAGACATAACCGGCAGTAGACTTCCGATCATCAGGGTCACCAGACCAATCAGAATCAGTGAAACCAACTAATAGAGGAGCTGCTTTGGCACTGTAATGAATCCCAAACTGTACTGTACCTCGAACATAACGAAGTATTCTTTTAGCTGCCTTCCAATGACTTTCACGGGGGTTTTGCATAAAACGAGCAAAAAGGCCAACAGCAAAGGAAAGGTCAGGACGAGTATGGGTTAAATACAAGAGTTTTCCTACAAGTTGACGGTATAAGGTAGCATCAACTTCGGGAGAAGTACAAGAGACTGAAAGTTTGACTCCAGACTGAAAGGGAGAAGGAGCTGGCTTACAATCTTCCATGTGAAAATGACGAAGAATATCACAAGCATACTTGGACTGGGAAAGGGAAATACCCTCCTTGGATTGCAAGACTTGAAGACCGGGAAAATAGTGTAAGTGTCCTAAGTCTGTCATTTCGAATTTCTTTTTAAGGCTGGACTTCACATGGTTTATAAGGTTGGGATCACTACCAGTAAGAATAAGATCATCAACATAAAGAACAAGGATGATAAGAGAGTTGCCCACTTTCTTGGTGTAGACAGTATTGTCAGAATAACACCTAGAAAACCCAGATTCTAAAAGAAAGCTATCCATTTTGGCATACCAAGCCCGAGGAGCTTGCTTGAGACCATAAAGAGATTTCTTAAGTCGACATACAAGGCTGGAGTCTGTTTGGTTGAAGCCAATGGGTTGTTCCATATAGATTTCTTCATGCAAGTCCCCATGCAAGAAGGCAGATTTAACATCCATCTGATGGACTTCCCATTTTAAAGAGGCAACAAGGGAAAGAACAAGGCGGATAGAGTTCATTTTGGCAACAGGGGAGAAGGTTTCAGGGTAGTCAATGCCTTCAACCTGTGAAAAACCCTTAGCAACAAGACGAGCTTTATGTTTATCAACTTTCCCATCTGGTCCATACTTGGTTCTGTAAACCCATTTGCATCTAACAAGTTTGCGTCCCTTTGGTAGAGGAACAAGATCCCATGTATCATTTGCAAACAATGAATGATATTCATCATTCATAGCTGCTTCCCCATGTGGATGGCCTGAAGCTTCTGCAAAAGTGTTAGGATCATGATTTACTGGAGCTTGAGCTATTAAAGAAGAGGCTCTTTCATACTGAGAACGTGTACGTCGCTGATCTGTAGGATCACCGGCAAGATCACCTACTGCATCCCAAGTAGCACGGACCCATCTTGGAAGTTGAGGATCCTGAGAAGGTGGGGGAGGATTGTCATCCTCACTTTCATCATCTGAAGAAGAAATGTTTTCAAAAGTAGAAGAGATAGGAAGAGGTGGCACATCCGACGGACTAGGCTCGCAGGCCGATTTATTTTCATCAAATTTTACATCTCTTCTAATGATAACATTTTTGGACTTAAATGGAATAAGTCTATAACCTTTTACATCTTCAGAATATCCAACAAAAGTACATTTCTCACTCTTAGGTTTTAAAGCTTTATGCTTTTCATCTGGAATATGGGCCCATGCTTCACTTCCAAAAACACGAAAGTGACTTACATCTGGTTTAATGGAACTCCAAGCTTCTTCTGGAGTGATATCTTTTAGAACCTTAGTAGGAGTGCGATTTATTATATAATTTGCACAATTAATTGCTTCGGCCCAAAAACTAAGACTGAGTCCTTTAGATTGCAGCATACAATTAGCCATTTCCTAAGGTGTGATTTTTCCTTTCAGCTACACCATTTTATTGTGGAGTGTATGGAACAGTATGTTGCATT